>JBBPNU010000467.1:0-16938 GCA_038091055.1 Leccinum angustisporum
TGTTGACCTACATGCCTGTGAGCGCCATTCAAGCGGGCATCTCGAGCGACTTTGCATTTTATTATGTTGCTATCATCAACGGCTCCTCTGCTTTTGGACGTATCTCGGCGGGATCCCTTGGGGATAGAATTGGTCAGTGTTAGCCTGCAACTTGCAGAGCGGGTGTCTCTGATATTATGCTTTGACAGGTGCGCTCAACGTCATGATCCCATTTACTGTCTTGTCGGCCGCCATGACATTCGTATGGCCCTATGTAACAAGCCAAGGTGGGCTCGTCGCAATCGCGGTAGTATACGGGTGCGTGATACGATGTTCATAAAATCGTTCGTTGCAAACACTAACAATCATCATTTATGACAGTTTTTCATATGGGACGTATATCTCTCTCCTGCCCGTTCCTGCCATGGCAATGGGTCCCATCCAAGATGTTGGTCGTCGCATGGGACTGTTCCTCAGTTTCGCCGCTCTGGGTGCGCTCGGTGGGCCACCGGTATGCGGGGCTATCAATGTCGCCACAGGTAGTTACGTGGGTGTGGGGTATTACGGCGGTAAGTAGCGGCTAACTCTCTTTTGTCCGATGTTGATGAGTGGTGTGGATTAGGTGCTACCTTGTTGTTCTCATCTGGCTTGTTAGCGTTAACGCGATATCTCCATCTCGGCACATTGAAGGGCAAGTTTTGAAAAATCTCGGACGTACCGCACAATTTGCATGACACTGGTCGATTCTGGTTATAGGTGTGTGCTGGAATTGTTGTGCATTTACAGTGTAAAATACTTGCAATTGATAGGACTGATGCTGACATCAAGGTTTACCTGTCCGGCTCACGTGATATTTCTTGATTTCAAAGGGCTAGTTTATGACACTACAAGTAGCTACACTTCTTGGTGGTATATACTACAGACTGTAACCATACTTGTTATATAATGCCATAAATTATCAGTGGACCTTTGATCCCGACTCATCATCACAGCCACAGTCCGCTCAGCGCTTCGACGTTTACATAATCGCGCGACTGGCAACGACACTGAAAGAGATTATAACTTCATCCATACTTTTATATTGTACTATATAAATCACTATAGAGTGTATCATTATGATACATGAGTTGATAGCAGTATATAATCTCTGGGAGTGTTGCTAACATTGATCAAACCAACAGCTTACCATGCTACAGCCTACTATTGTTGGTTCATGTACATCACTCTAACATCAGCAATTTCTCTAATGATCTGATGTCTGTGATGAACCTCAGTTCCTCACCTAGCTTTATTGCTAGTCTCGCATCGCTAGCGGTCACCCGGTGACTTTCCCCTCTTCTAGTCTTCTCCTTTTCATTGTCATCGACGAGTACTTATTGCCGGGTCACGTGACATCACATGATCGTGGGACATTACCCTTCCCCTTATAGTTATATCCGATCGGGCAATTCATCTTCCTTGCCAGGCCCGATCCCATCGCCGATTCATCGTCGTATCTTGATAGATCCCGATGGTATCTCGGACTTTATTCATTTATCTATAAATCTGCCACATCAGCACCTTTTGTGGTTCTAACCACATTCTCATGGTAGGCAGTGCTGCCACACCCATGCCTCTTGCATGCGGCTGCCACACCACATTTATTGCTTCTCACATAGCCTTTAATATTCTCGATATAGTTATAGTGTACAGTAGAGCCGGCCCTACAGTGGTCCGTGCGAGATGTACAATAGTATATATAATATATGGCCAGGAGACAGGACTCCCCAGTCTTATTCTTCTCAGCGTTGAACCATTAGCTTCCGCTGTGAATTGAGCTACACTCACTTCACCCCTTATCTCGAGTTATCTAGTCAACACGCGGTAACCCATAAATCCGCAGAACGACCATAGGCAAGTAACCATCGACTTGCACCCCCCTACTCATCGTTTGCCCCTCCATCTCGAGGCTCCGCATTACGCGTCGTTCTCAATGTCTCAACCAGCCACTTTTTTATCATGTATTCCTTAACAAGACATTGTTTGTCATGTACATCAGCAATTTATCTAATGATCTGATATCTTAAGCCACTTTTTTTTTATCATGTGTTCCTACAAATATTCAACCAGCCAGATATATCAGAATTTCTAGTCTATGAAAGGCAGTATCTTTGCAAGATATCCAACAGATCATATGTATCAGGATTCCTACTGAAACATCTATAAGATATAAGGTATTTTATTGATAAGAGATATCAGTGGATGGTTTATGAACTGTATTAGTCTATATATTATCTGTAAGATAAATCTTGCCAAATGTATCAGTATTATAAGTCTTTGATCACACTCTGACTGTTACAATTCTCGAAGGACCCCCAATCTCTTTTCTTTTCCTTTGTCTTTCTTATCTCACATCATTATCATCGCCTCCCATTTTCCTTGTACAATTAGTCATCCGCAGTTTCTCAATCTTACATACTGCTGATTACCTATTCCTTCCTCATCATTCTTTAACATTCTATGACACCATTTTTCCTAGCCAATCAATGGCTTTCTACTTATCATCTCTTATCTATTTAAACCTCGAACCACTGGTACTCTCGGTTTTCTTTAATCTTGACCTCCTAATATTCTTACCCGCAGTTCACACGTCCTGAACCAACGGAAGCACTGCCACTGCACAATCCGTCGACGGCCCGTGCGCACGCCGTCCATCGAGCATCACGGTCTTGGAAGCAGTGCTCTGTTCGAACAAAAGTGCCCCTTTCATTTGGATAGAAAGTGTCATCTTGCAAGGATGGAAGCGCCAGAAGCGCTGCCCTGTTATGGAAAGTGCCCTATCGTTTCCACTTTGATTCGTCTGACTCCTGGACAACACAAGCCGTCGACGTGTTATGCATGAATTCAATTCATGGAAAACATCAGTCCTGTTTCAATGGATAATGTCCTCCATGATGCAAACTCCATGCCAGTCAATATTTGATATTTTTGAGCGTATAAGCCGTCGACGGCCTAGTCAACGTCCAAGAATGGAAATACTTTTTTTAGAAATGCTATACAGTACCACAACAAATATAAATATGAATTTCATTTCACTTTTGCATCTTGACCTCGAACCACCATCATCCATCATCGTCATCATCGCTCAGCAACCATGACTAGCACTAGCACCAAAACTTGTACTGAATGTAACCTGGAATTCGACAACAAGATCCTGCGTGACCAGCATCGAAGAAAGTGCATCAAGACCATCACCTTTGTGGCTTACAACAATCAAGAGATCACCATCACAAGAGATGAAAATGGTAGCTTTCTATGTTACTGCTCTCACGACAAGTATCCAAAGGCAAAGGGGTTCTCCACCATGGATGCCTTGCACAAGCACATGAAACAACTCAAAACTTGTTGGTTAGGCCCAGTGAGTTTTTCATTAGTTATTATGTAATCAATCTGTTCAATCCGATTCAAACAAGCCGATGACCAGAGCGTCCGACATTCGACGCACTCAGGCCAACTTGAA
Organism: Leccinum angustisporum; assembly: GCA_038091055.1. Taxonomy (NCBI): domain Eukaryota; kingdom Fungi; phylum Basidiomycota; class Agaricomycetes; order Boletales; family Boletaceae; genus Leccinum; species Leccinum angustisporum. The sequence continues at coordinate 3,479 of JBBPNU010000467.1, forward strand.
TGTCCAGGTTCGTTCCAACATAACACGTCGACGTGTTGTGCCATGCCAGATGCTGATCGACAACAGACAATTCCCGCTCTTTTGCAAATCAATACCACACAGAACTTTCAAGCTCAGGTATGAAAATTCATAGCTATCAACATACCATCCAACACAAAATAATTTTTTTTAAGGATCAAATCATGAAATCTCCTTCGCCCATGTGTCAGGTATGCCACACTTGAATCAACAGCAGTGATGAAATGTCAACATAACCATCCATGATTTCCATTCGAAACTAGACTCCAAGACCCTCCTTGAGCGACATGGACGTCACCTCGCCTCGTTTGCTGACGCTCGAAGACAGGATGTGTATTTCTCCTGGCATTGCAGACGGCGCCAACAGATCATCTTTGATGGTAAGCATGGCGACCAGTTTACAAGCTCTGGCCTGACCACTCCAACAGTCTATCATAAACACAGCGATCACTGCTGCCACCACCACCACCACCACCACCACGGCTGGCAGTGCGCTGGCTGGCAACACGATCGAGAACAGTACAGAGAATCCACAGGCAGCGTCATCAGCCCACTTCATTCAGCATCCCTATTTGAACAGTCTCAATTTGGTGGTCAATGCAGAATTTCACTTTTTGATCTGCCAGCTTTGCAGAGAAGCCATTCCTACATTCACTGCACGCGGACACATCTTCAACAAACATCCCAAGTCTCTCTCTGCATTCTGACAAGACAACTTTGATGACGCCGTTGATCAGCTTCAGATCGTGGCTTCTTTGCCGACCAACATCGCTGGTCCAAGATCTATCATTCATGGTCTTCCTGTCTGTGATGCCATCGCGTGTGATCAATGTCCGATGGTATTGACCGTGGCCAACAATATGAGAAAGCATCACCTCGCTCAACATCAAGACATTCTGCCAGTACCTCGAAAATGGCGAGCATGCAAGGCACAAAGAATGAAACCAGAGGGCGCTGGCAGTCATCGTATTTTCTGGGAAACAACCATCACACCGGCGACAGAACAAGTCAAAGACAGCAATGTTCTGGCATCGAGACTCATGGAAGAGCTGCGCTCTATGTCACAAGGCTGCTGCATATGTCTTCTTCATGACAGTTCCGAGTTTAGTCCACATACACTGATACAATGTCCTTCTTTGGAAAAGCATTTGGATGTCACCTGGAATGAATACAAAGAATGGAGGAAAAAACTAAAGTATGGCAAGCAGCACAAAAAGATCTGCTTTGTTTGCCATGTTCCTCAGATCAATGACACTCTACATCCCACATTCAAAAAAGCCAAGAAGAGCGATGGAACCAGCAAGATCGAATGCAAGCATGCAGACATTGTGGCACCTCTCGCGTTTGCAATCCATCACGACAGAGATACAAGAAGACGTGCTGAGGCACACTTTGGAACATCATGGCCAATATTGACAACGTTCACTGTGTGGCTGATGGGACCTCCAAGCGAAGGCAAGAATAGCAATCTGATCGATTTGTTTTTGTGGTATGTAGAGACGCAAGAATAATACATGAATTGAATAGGCCGTCGACGTGTTATGTTCAAAAATTATGTAATCTATTTGTTAGTGTTACTGTATATAAACTGAACTATTCGTGGCTGTGTAAAACCCTTCTTGATCTTCTACCATCACCTGCCTTTTGCAATTTCCACCATTATAAACAAGTACAAACAAGCCATGTCCTCCAACAACACCAACATAGTATGTATGATTGAGTTGTGTACAACACATCGACATGTTATGCAATAGCATTCATTCACTCACTGTATGCTTTCTCAAGGAACAATTGGCTGACAGTCTTGCAAATGTTTTGAATGTCAGTTTGACTACACTAGGGTTTTTTCTCCTTCGACAACCCTGATAAACTGACAAATTGTTTAGCAAAATGTTCAACATGCTGCTGCCTTGCACAAAAAGACTTCTCCCACCTCCAACACCAACAAGGAGAGTGGAAAAGGAAAGAAAAAGGCAAGTTCATACTACATCATTCAATTTACGTGGTAGATCATCGATGGCTTATGGAATTTTGGTTTGTCCAAAAAGGCCACAACAGCCTCTGTAAGTGCCTGCATTTCAGAAATGCATAACATGTCGACAGCTTATGCACATTACCAACAGATCAATACAACCAAGGCAGCAGCTGGAGAAGTGGCCAATGCTGTAAGCATTTTACCAATCACACTATATCATCAACAGTAACATATCATCTAACACAATAGAACTCGAGCGAGGAGGAAGAGGAGATCGTCGTCAAAAAGATGAAAAACGTAAAGGTCGTCAAGAAAAAGGCAAAAATGGCTCAGCTGGTCAGTTGCTAAGCCATAATATATATATTCAAGAACATTCTTCATTTCTCAAATATTATATTGATTTTAACAGAAAACAACATTGAAGCCTGTCGAGAAGACTCAAGTTCAAGACATGTTTGACAATCTCCACCAGCAGATTGAAGAGATGACAATGGGTTATGGACTCATCAGCCTCTTGTCAAATGATGACCTGGGCCGAGGACCTACTTTGATCGCTCGCACTATCAATCCTTGACCGATCGAGGAGAAATTCCTCAAGTCGATGCACGTCTCCGTTCAAGAATCTGGTCTACAGAACAAGATCGTAGACAATGCCATCATCATAGGTGTCAAAGAAGAATGGATCGTGCCAACCTCTCTGGACACATGCCATTCTGGCCTCTATGTAAATCCTATCCAGTGAACCTCCACCTCTCTAAACGAAGAACCATGCCAAATGATCTTATTCAATGGCAATCATCGTCGAGCTTACGTTCAACGCTACAGCCTGAAGCAAGTGTTACAAGCATACCAACAGAAATTGGTAGCAGAAAAGAAGCTTGCAGAAGCAGAGAACGACAATAGCAAACTTGCTTTCCAGAGAGTCATCACCGAGGCCAACAAGATCTTAAGGAAAGATGGTGTATGGCTGGCAAAATTCATAGACATGGGTAAGCAGTTTTTGTTTGTTTGTTTGTTTGTTTGTTTGTTTGTTTGTTTGTTTGTTTGTTTGTTTTTTTTGCATAACACATCAATGTCTTATGCATTCATTGTTTTTGCTTTGGCAAATCAAGTATTGGCATCACAAAATGGCATACTCATTCAGCAGCACATGAGTGAAAACAGAATGCTAGCTGCTCATGATGACATGGACGATGAAAAGCTATCTCAGATCCTGGCCACACTTGATCGATTTGAATTCAAAGAGACACGCACCGCTTATCTGAATTCAATGCTCACCAGGCTATTGCATGGCAGAAATGAAAATCTTTGTTATCTACTCAAGAACAGGACTATTTGCACCATCGCAACACAACTCTATCAATGGCCTCAGCTAAGGGCCTACAAGAAAAGTGGAGGTTTAAGCTTGTGGCATTTCAATTCGTGGAATCCCGTCATGAGTGCTGTGAGTCATCAATTCACATTGCAGAATTTGTTGAACCTGACCATCCATCATCATCATCTCATCATTGACACAGTTGATGAAACATGCCGCAAAATATATGATCAAGGTCTTGGATTTCCTCACTTCTCCCATACAAGTTGCATCTCTGGCTTCGATAGATCACACAGCAAAATCAAAGGAAGTAGACTCACAAAGCCTTCGTGAAAATATGGCCCAAATTGTGACAGCCCAGCTCAAAATGCACAAGTTGACAAAAGAAGAATGTGTCATTTTTGACATGACTTATCTATGTGACTGGACCACCAGCTACGTAATGCACGTGTCCTCAAAAAATGTACTCGAGTTTTATGGCTCGTCCGACCTCATAGATCAACAATCCTTCGAGGAGGGAATGAAACCCTACTGGAAAGAGGTCGAAAATCATTGTCAAATCGTCAACCAAAGGTATCAGATGGATGACATGAGCTATGTGGCCACGATCGCGAAAAATATGTCTATGAAACTGGAATGGTTGCATACAGGACTCCTGGTCCAAGGAATTCCCTACCAGCATGTTGGGCCTTTGCCTAACAAATTTTTCCTCCCTGGTCTATACACTCTGTTTAGCAACGAAAACAATCTTCTGGAGGACATGGTCATGGAGGTAAGTCCATGCAATGATTCCATCAGCAACCAAGTCAATTGAATGAACATCATAACCTCAGATCACATCTTGGGTAGAACCATTGGCCAAATTTGCCATCAATCACGCAACTCAACAAAGCATACACAATTGTGGTCTTCATATACTACTGCTTTCCTTGCCCACGCATCCGAAAACAAGACATTCAAAAGAGAGGTAAGCAATGGCATAACACGTCGACGGGTTATGCACAGTAATGATCTAACATTCTTTGGAAAACAGCTGTTGTCTGTGCTAGTCACACATTGACAAAAGTGGATTTGTGCCATGAAAAACTGGCAGAAGTCATCAAAGCTCGGATTAACCAATCTAAAGGTAGACAAGGAGCTCATGCATAAAGATTTTGTAAAGGGCCGGAATCATCAAATACAAGAAAAAGGTGAAACAGGCTGGCTCACCTGATGCTCCTCACCGACCACCTCCCGACGATCTAGATTACATCGGAGACGACCTCTCTACAAATCAGCTCAAATATATAGAGCTGATGTTGTGTATGCTCCAACACACTCAATTTCCTTGGATGGAAAAAAATGCATTCTCCCGACCCTCTACTTTTATCAACCAGACAGCGGCATTGTACTAATCCCAAGCAGATCACAGACTTTTGCTGACCACAACTCAAGCCTGGAATATGCGTGTCACACTAGACACACTGCTAACAGAGCATCACGGCTTAGAGGAGTGGAGTTGGTGGGACGGCTTCAATATCCAACCGACGACCACTGCAGAGAAAAGACCAGACCTGAAAGAAAGGGTGTTGAGGCAGGCAGACGAAACCTTGGGAAATTACGCACTTCGCATTGACTTGGCGCAAAACGTTCGGCAAATATGTGATGATGCGATGAAGAAGGTCCATGATGCAGTCATGACAGAATACGTCGGCTACCTCAACAAAGACAAGCTTCCCTCCATGCCTGTTGTGCAGGCAATGCATGGCCTTATCAATGTAAGTTCAATTTCAATGAATGCATAACACGTCGATGGCTTATGCACTTTTTGAAAAGGCCATGACATTAGACAAGGAATGTCACTTGGCACACATAGGCAATCCTTTGATGGCAAACCTGGATGATCTGGATCATTTCAAGGTGACACCTATAGCTAGAGAGTCGTTGGCAAACCTGGCAATCCAGATTCCTAAGCTGTCTCAAGAACAAGAACCCAAAGTTGGTACATTTTGGAACGAGTTGCAAGCAGACACAATGAAAAGAGCCAAGTTCTTGCAAATGAAACTGCCAGACAAGCAAGACGAGGAAAAATTGTGGAAGGCAGAGCAGAACCTGCGGAAAAAGGAGAAAGAGCAGGAAGAACCATGACTTCTGTCACCTCAGGAAATCTTTTTGTTTACCTCAAGGGACTATGCAAAATATGCTAAGTATATTACCTGGGAAAGATGGCTAATCATTCTACACCCCTCCTTTCCATCCATTTCAGCATGTTAGTCCATGCGTGTCTTAATTCACCGGAATGATGGACACTCTCACTCTCTACATCATGGAAATATCATTTTGAGTTCGGAATGATGGATCCATGCTGGAATGATGGACCAAATCTCCTTGCAATAAATGTATTTATTTCCTGAATACACTCCACTTGATCCACACTCTTTCTCCCAATGCACACAACCACAGTCGTTTTAGTACACACATGTCTTAATTCACTGGAACACATGGACTTGGAGGTATTCATTTTGTATGTACACCAAATTATATATATTCAACTTGCAAATGCACAGAATGATGCAATGGATTTTACCAAAGTATAACCTCCAGTGGTTTTCTCAGATTGTAATCTGTTTTCTTAGATGAATATAGGCTTCCTCAGATACTTCTCTCAAATTCCAAAATGAAATGCTTCTGTTTGGGAGTGGTTGCCATTGTTTTCAAGATAATGAATAAAAGGGATGTAGGATCGCTGGAGGCATCAAATCCTAGTCATCATCTTGAAAACAATGGCAACCACTCCCAAACAGAAGCATTTCATTTTGGAATTTGAGAGAAGTATCTGAGGAAGCCTATATTCACCCAAGAAAACAGATTACAATCTGAGAAAACCACTGGAGGTTATACTTTGGTAAAATTCATTTTGCAAAGGCACTGGGAGTCTTCTAGCCACCTTATGGAGAAGTAAGCAATTTTTTTCCCTCTTCATTCAATATTATTCTGCTGAAAGCTTTATCCAGTTTGTTTTTATTGCCTTGAAGTGAAGGAGAGATTCACATTGATTGGCATGATGATGCTAGAGTACCAGCCATCATTTTTGCATTTGGGAACTGGAGGAAGGTCATTTTGAGATTCCTCAATTAAACATCAATCAAACATATTCCAACTGTTTCCCAAGCACTGGCTATTTATCATAGTGGTAGCCCTTTGGTCCCATCAATTTGAAGTAACATCTAGGATACCTGAAATTGACTGTCCCATACCATTGAACATCATCAAACCTGTTTACTGAGCACTGGCTATTTATTTTGCAGTGGTAGCCCATCCCCTCTTACCCTCTCCTCTGGCAATATCAATTCAAAGTGACATCTAGGATACCTCCAGTCGCATACCATTAGACATCTACCAAACATATTCTCACTTTTTACTAAGCACTGCCAGCTATTCATTCATAGTGGTAACTCTTTGGTCCCCTCCTATTCTCTGTTCTGGTAATATCAATTCAAAATGACATCATGTAGGATACCTCCAGTTGACTGTCCCATACCATTATACATCTATCGACATAATCCAACTTTTTTCCAAGCACTGGCTATTTATTTTGTAGCATCATCAACATAGTGCATACATAAGAATCATTGCTTTTCTTTTGCTCAAATCACCATATTGTGAAATTTGTGGACCTTTCATCATCAATATATATAGTGTACTCATAAGAATCATCACTGCTCTTTGCTCAATGAACCTCTCATCATCAACAGTTTGAAATTTGCAGATCCATAATCATTAAGTCACATATTTAACATACCTGTTTGCTCAAATTACTAGATTGTTAAATTTGTGAATCCTATCACCATTACCATAGTGCACTCAGCTTAAAGAACAAGCATAGAATCATCACTGCTCAATCATTAAGTCACATATTTACCATACCTGGTTGCTCAAATTACCAGTAAGACCAGCTTTGTGTACCTCAGATCACATCTCGAGATCTTGAGTGTTCTGCTTGGACACTGGCAGGATAGGGAGCTTGTCAGGGTTGAAAGAGGACACAGTAGCAGGAAATGTTTGTGTACATGACAGCTGTTTTATCTGTTGTGCTTGCTCAGTCCTTTTGCTGACCGACCTACTCAGTGCCCCCCATCCATCACAAGTTCACTCAGCTTGCTATACTATCCATGACAGAAATTTCAATGACTCAAGAAACAGCCTTGCAAATTTTGGTTTACCTTCATCTTGATCAAGGTACTCAGAGGATGCCTCAAGTCCTTCAGGTTTTATTGGCCAGGCTGGAACATAGTTTGGAACAAGGTCAATCTGATGAAGTAGTAAATAGTGAGTCTTCTGGTCATTGTAAGAATTCTCTCATTAATGTTAATAATTTAAAGCAGCTGCTTTGTTCACTTCATCTTCTACATCTATTCAAGCCACAGGAGATCCAGAATCTCAGTTTTCATCTATATTGTTGCTATCTCCTTTGTGCCATCATTTCCTCCATCTCCTTTATCTGCACCATTGCTATCTCCATCATCTTCCATATCTTTAGATCCATGATCTTTACTTTTATCACCACCACCATCATTTCATTCAGCTTTGCAGCCATCTCTATCATTATTAGCTATTAAAGGAACATTGTGTGGTGGCAAGAAACCCAAAGGTAGCAAGAAGCCCCCCAAAGGAAAGAAGATTAATAATTCATGGATGGAATTGGATACTCCACAGTTGTTTGTTCAGACAATGCCAGTGCTCTCATTGCTCTACTTGCTAGTGTAAGTAAGGACTAGTCCGGCAAAGGGATAGAACAGATGAAAGAAATCGTTGAACTCCTTTGGAAATAATGGAGATTTGTCTGACGAAGACAGCCTGCAGTGTATTGCAAATTGTTGACTTGCTTTGCAGTAAAAGGGAATTCAGCACAACTTGATCTATGTGGTCAACTGTATGCAACTGGTTACCACATGTCAATAGTAGGTTTTTTTTTCTCAGGATTTGACAGAAGTTAATAAAAGCTAGTTTCATAGGCTGCAACAGAAGGGCAGTGCTCAAGTGACTCTTAAGCAGAAGAACAAGCATGGCAAGCATACCAAGCATGGCAATACTATTAGACCCTCTACATTGAGAAGTTTGATGAAGACTTTAGAAAAAGAGTTGTTGAAAGCACATTCAAACAATGGCATGCTGATGGCTCCAAATACTTGGCTATTGCTGGCGGAGGATCAGTATACTGATTGATTCTATTATTAGGTCTGGATCTTAGGGAGACTGTGACTGCGATGAATGGTGTTATATATATGGACCTAGGTAATTTGCCGAGGACTCCACCTCCAGGTACTTCATTAGATTTATTGTATTTCTTATAAATACTAATATATCTGATTAGAGAGTGCTGAGAGGCAGCTAATCAAGGATCATATAGTGCCACAAATGAAAAATACCATATTTTACCATGGCTAGGTGTTTGCAGCCCCAATTTCAAGATGTCTCTGATTCAGTGAATTTGGGGTAAAATTTTACACTAATATAATTCATTAATTCCAGGACTGATATATGATATTAGTACCTTCATGTTCAATCCAAGAGATCAAGAACTTTGGTAGGCTTTTTATTAATTTTACAGCAATTTTTTTTTAGTTTCCATTAGTCATTTGACCTTTGTACAAAGTTATGTGCAAAGATATTCTCCATCACTTTCTGGTGCTCATGCTGAACTGAGACCTCAATGGGTTTTTTGACTGGCTCAAGGGACTTGGGAATGATGTGATGGAAAGGAAACTCATTCAAGATTTGGTGGAGAAGTATGCAAGGAATAGCTGTTAAGCACATCATTACGAGAGTTTTGAAACGGTGGGTCCAACAGCACATGCTGGCTTTTGGACAGAAGGACAATGGTGATGTCAACATGAATGACAATCTGGACACTTAACCATGTACATCTCGTGACCCTATTATTTTTCAAAGTTGTTCCTTCAATCCATTTGGATAGAGGTGCTAAGCTGCTTAAAGGTCAGCATTGTGAACTTTTCTTTTCAAAAGTAAAGAAGAATTGCCACCTTTTCTTGTAATGAATGTAAATCTAGAATAACAGGTGCCTTTGAAGCCAGGCTTCTTTGTTGTTGTCTCCAGGCCTCAGCAGTCAAAAAACCATAAGAAACATGTCTATTGCTCTCCAGAACACATTGAAATACAGTAGAAATCTTATAGATGTTCAAAGGTGTAGCCAAGCATTGGAGTACCAAATATTCTTTGTGAATGACATTCTCAAGACACACACTGCATGCATTCATATCCATTTCTGGTAAAACAAGCTTCCTTCCTTTAATTTAGCCAAGGGTTTTTAGAATAATCACGGAGAAATTGATATCTTACCCATGATTAATGGAACCAAATAACATGTCTGAGATATTGATATTGGTGTAGTTAATATATGCTGGAAGGGAATGAATAGTTGAGAAGTCATGGCTGATCATACCAGGTCCCAAGGTAATGGAAATTGCCTGTCTAAGATAATTCATTACTGGAATGATGTGGTCTGTAATCAAATGGGGAGTTTCTATTCCTACTCTAAGCTCAACTCTTTTGATGAAAATCATTGGTCACTTACTACTAGTTGCTGGCTCTCTTGATATCTTTCCTATCTTCCAGGGAACCTGAGCATCCAATTTAGCTGCAGCTGTCCTTAAATACCTTGCTGAAATCAAAAGCAGAAGATGCAAGCTTCCATCATTAGCTAGATGCCCAAACTTATGTCCGTTTTAAATCCATTTGTACCAGGTAGAATGTGAGGGACTATTCCTTAGTGGATTGAATTCAGTATAGATTATCTCATTCATATCTTTTGCATCTGTAGTTGCGAGAAGGCTGTGGTTCCAACAGATATCAGAAGAATCTAGTCAGAGTAGATTAAATGACCACACATTTCATCAGTAATTGAATGTTGCCTAGCATCTGTGCAAATTTGCTAGTGGTGTTTTGCTTTGGCAATGGTAAATCATAGCAGGGAGGGAATGACCAATTGCCCTTTGCCTCTCGATGAGATCAGTCTTCATTTCCTGAGCCAAGCTAGCTGTGCTTTCAATATTGGTATCTAAGAGTGCAGCAATAAAAGAATGGGCAGTATGGTTTCCACACAGAGTAGTATTTGCAGCCTGGATGAATATTGGCTCATTGCATAGGCTTGAGGGTGAGTTGGCATGTTGCCAAGTAGTGACTTCTGAGCTACTCCCAGAAATTGCCAGCAGGTGTATTAAAGTTAGAGTCTCAGTCCCAGCATCACAAACATCCAACAGCCAATGGTTAGTGGCACATTGAGTATTCTAGACTATAGTGTCTTCCTATTATGAGCAAACCACCTTTGCCTGGCAAAGCATTTCAAGGAATAGTACTGCAAAATGAGCCTCAGAGTCAGACATATTGGCCTAGACCTGTTCTACATACTTGGAAACCACCAGAGTGTGGTTGTGTACTGTGGTTTTGGAGTGGTTGGCATTTCAAGAAATGAAAGAGTCTAAGGGCATGTTTCAAGTGACTTTCCTTAGAGCCTTCATACACCCTGTACAAAGGCTAGGGAAGAAATATGTTGTATTGAAGCCCACCTTGTAGTTGTGTCTCCAATGACAGTTTCATCCTCACCTCGATTTTGCAATAGCTCTCTTGCGAGTCTGATGTGTAGGTCTTCAAGAGTCTCCTGACGGGGGTCAATTATAGCAAGCCTGCAACTTGGATGAATAACCAATTGTTGCAATAGAAAGGTTCTTACAGAGAAGAGGCGGTGGCCCTTCCTGGTTGGTGGAGGACATCGTGAATTGGAGGCAACTCAGATGTGAGAGGTGCCTGAGGGGACAAGGCTCCTGAAATGAAACCCTCTCATACATCTGTCGCGCAAGATAGCTATGACATGTGCTTCCATTACTAGTGCATCTCTAAGTTTACTGGCTGGTATCAAATGGCCTCCTACCCCAATGGCAAGCTGGCCAGACTGAGTTATTTTCCCGTTTTAGGGTGAAGGTCATCGTCAGCAGTGATCCCAATTTATCAAGGTTGGATCCCACTCTAACACGCAAAATTGTCTATGCTCCAGCCTCCGGATAGTCAGGCCGGAGGATCGGCCACCATCAAGAGCACAGCAAATGCGCTAATCAAAACAGCAATCCTCATGCACTGCCAAAGTGGGGGCCAGACATACAAGGTTCAGATCAGTGGACAGGAGAAAGTCCTTAGCAAGCACACCCTGTTAAGTTTCCTAGGCGCATGGAGCAGGTTGAGAGGTGATGCATCGCTAGCAGAGAGAGCTAGCATATGATTGTCACTATGTGGATTGGTACAATATTTGTTATATTTGTTATATTTCAATCATATCACACTGTTTTGGCCGCACCTCATCGCACCAACGATCGAGAGAGTGACAAAATGGTGACCCTTTCACTGCAGAACCTCTTTTGAAGCAGCTTCATGCAGGATTCTGAATACGGCGACAATAACTTGCATTCTCACTTGTGAACAACTGGCAGATTAATTGCTCCTGAGCATCTTAGCCATTTGTTACCTCACAGCATTGGCCCAGAGAGGAATAGGATAAATGAATTGGAAGCCTGTCCGCAAGGGCTCCTGGTACAAAGCTTCTCTATCCTCTCTTTTCTGTTTTCTGGTTTCAAGAGCTCTATACCTTTCTTGTATAGTGGCCATGATGGTAAAACAAATGTCGAATTGAATAGGTACATACCGAAATGTGACTTCTTTGGCTGGTAAAAAAAACTCCTTTGGGATGAAGAGAGCAAAGGACAACATAAATGGTTGAAAATTTGCGAAATATATTGTCAAACATTTCCAGAGAGTTGCTGGGCATGACATTAGATGCTTTGGATTGCAGCTTCAATGAGTCTAATACACTAGGCTCTAGCTATAAATAGACAGGGCATCCCACTTACCATTTTGAAGTGCTCTGAACATGATGGAAAAATTGGCTAACCACAGGAAAATCAGATACAAGAACAGTATGATCACCCTCTTTCTTCCATGCACCACCAAGACATAATTTTTCAAGTCTTCTAGACAGTGTAGAATTTCAAGCATGTCCATGATGTTTTAATACTCTCTAAACAATCATTTTTCTAGCCTCCAATATGCTAGCTATAAATAAGCGGAGTATCCTACCTACTGTTTGAAAGCCCTCTGAACATGATGGTAATATTGGCTAAGTCCAGAAAAATCAGATACAAGAACAGTATGATCACCTTCTGTCTTCTATATAGCACCAAGACATAATTTCTCACGTCTTTTGGACAGCATAGAAAAGCATTTCCCTGATGTTTTGATACTCTATGAACATGGTAGAACAACTTCCAGCATCACAAGATACCATCTGAGAGAACAGCTCAACACCTGCCTCATATCCCTTGGACAAAGATTTATTTTTCTAGCCTCCAATACACTAGCTATAAATATATGGAATATCCTACCTACTGTTTTAAAGCCCTCTGAATACAATGGTAATATTGGCTGAGCCCAAAAAATCAAGGAGGGCGAATGGCAGCATGTTCTCCTCCTCACTAAAATTGAAAAAAAGTATGTAGCGGGTGCCAGGAGCCACTGGGGACCATGGAAGCATTTTTCCTTGGGGTTATATGAATCCAATGATAACATTTACAAGCCACGAAGAAATCATCTTTATAGACATTCAAGGTTGGCACGCAATACCACCTTGTTTAATTTATATCTCAAGAACATGACCACTGATTTTTATAATCAGTAGCTCAAAATTATTGTAGAAAGGGCCTCTAGTTTATCATAACATCAATATTCAGATATACAATTTCAAGTTTGCCACTTAATTTTCAAAAATGGCTCTATAATAGATGGCTGGAGGAGGAGACAGACTGCTTTCTGGAACCCATGTGACAGGAGGTGGAGATGGAAACATTGTGGTTGAAATATTTGGTCAATTTCTGTAGTTTGACATGCACAGAATATAGGTAATATGTGACATGAATGCAAACATCGCACTCAAAAAATAGATATTTAGATACTACACAGCATTTGTTACACTTGGTCCAGGTAGGAATAAGGGTAGCCTCAAGGGGAAAGGTCTGAGACAAGGGACGAGGAGAGCTACGGAGTCTTGAGGTTCGTGGGATCAAGACGACGAGGTTCTTCGAGGATCGAGGGATCGAAGACTTAAGTAAC
>JBBPNU010000468.1:0-16900 GCA_038091055.1 Leccinum angustisporum
CGTCCGCCGAGCTTGCATCACCATTTGGCGTACGGTCGGTGACAACCCAGTGTCGCATGGCGCCGCGTTGTTGGGTACCAAAAAGCTCGAGCCACAAGGGGAGGGGAATGGGGTTATTGGTCAAGTTGGCGGATGCGTTCCGTTGGGCTGAGATTTCGAGGACGCGCTTCCAGGCGTCATTCCACTTGCCGATCCGTACGAACCACCTGACATGGAGTTTGTGTGTATCCATATTTTCGGGGACAGACTCTACGCGCATTGCACGGAATAAGAGGCGGACATGAGAGAAGGAGGCGTTGCGTAGAGCAAGAGCGATGAGGAGGTTGAATGACCTGGTGGAGTGAAGTGCTTTTGGGGAGTTGAAGTGATAGTCGATTGCCCTGGTGAAGTGAGAGGAGGAGAGGGATATCAAGTTTCGGTAGAGAGCGAGTGGTGATGAGGGGAGAGGCATGATGGGATTCGCGCGACTGAGACGCTCGGAATTAACGGAAACCGAGGAGATCCAACGAATGGCATGACGAGCTAGAGTCATTGGTGCAACTGCATCGCCACATTGATATTATACAGTGAAAAAATAAAATAAAATAAAATTGTTAATCTAATCCTCCTCCTCCATCGCATGCACCACGTTCCGTCCGACCAGCCATCCCACCTTCCCAACCCATCGGTCCCTCACTTCCCTCATCACACCCCATCCCTCAGGACCCCTCGTCTCCGCAAACTCGTCCAACGTCTTTTCCCAGTTCCGCACCGTCTCTCCCCCAAACATGCCCCCTTCGCGATTCACTATCTCGTCCAGTCGGTCCACCCACGCCTCCCATTCTTTCGACAGCCGTGGAAGTAACAGCGGAGCAAGCGACGCCTGCGTCAGTGGTGGCTGATTTGTTATGTGCGTCGTCAGCGCCGAGAGAAATAGAAATGTTTCCGATGGATGTGATTTGTCCTTTTGTTGCGCTTGCACCGCAGCAGTATGCCCCCGCGCCTGCACCGACACGTACGAAAAGTAGAGCACATAGGACATGCAGGCGGACACAAATTCATGGATGTGAGGTCGCAGTCGAGAGAGAATGTACGACTCCCGCATTCCGCTGTTCCTTTGCTCTTCGTCCATCGTGGACCCAAATCCAGTCCGGGGCCCGTTTAATCCGAACCCAAATCCAACAGAACTCGCAGACGAAGCAGGCGCGTTCGAATAGGGATAGGCATCCCGTAGTTTCCTCGCAGATTGCTCTAGTGCTTGTATCGCCGTATCCAACGTTGGGCGGGGTATAAGAGGTAATATGAGTGATTTCAGTGAAGGTTGAGCGTTTATCAGTGAAGTCAAAAGTGGCAAAAGAGCTTGGGGTGGCAGACTCGCTAGACAACCGCTCGTCAGACACAAACATCCCGGTGGTCGCGTGCAACATACCTAGTAATACACCGACGTCAACCTCGCCTTCCTCCATAGTTTTATTCGCTCTCAAAGACTGTGCTTCCTTGGGTTCGTCGTCTTGTGGAGAAACCTTGACACGCTTCGGAACAACCCTCTTCGGTCGTTCTGGTGTGGGACTCCGGTCCATCGCGACATCCCTTGCGCCGTGACGACTAGATTCCGCATCGTCCTCAGGCTCATGACGACGCTTATGGACACGATGCGTGACCGGTGGTGGGTTGATATGTGAGGTCAACTGGTGGAAAGCAGATGGCTGAGTGTGTCCAGGGGTATAGACGGGCTGTCTGCTCGACCCCGTGGATGAGCCCGGCGAAAGGCCAAATCCAAATCCAAAGAGAGGAGTAGAGAGACGAGTCGGTTCATGAAGAAAATTCAGTGGTGGGTGGACGACGTTGGCCATGGTATGTGGTAGACAAGTCAGCGCACAAGCCTCAAGGCGACTCCGTCCCCCCACCCAGATTGGCCTGCCCTCACCACCGTCACGTGTTATAAAATAGCCGTTTTCCGTTTCTTCCTTTGTCTCCTTTGCCTTTTTCAAGTGAGTTTTATTCTCGCTCGTCGTCGCAATGACGATCAACTTGAATCGCTACTTTGAAGCCGCGGTCGGCTAGTGACCTTTTATCATATACCCAAATTTCTGAGCTTTCTACCGTCTCTATATTTCTGTTTCTGACTGTTTTGTTCTTAGCCGACTCCCTTGGTCTGCGCCGTGAGTACCTCCTCCGTTTGTCTCGACATGATGTAACAAATAGAAGTCAAGCCCTGACCTCGTCTAAAGGACGAGTGTTGATGAGCATCCATGCTAATACTGATCTATCTGTCCATTACTTGTTGGCGAATGTATGCTAATGTCTGTCCACAGATACCATCACTGCTAGTAATTAGTATGCCATGTAATCTTATTAAATAGCTATGTAGTATCTCTAAGAGTCCGACCACAATGCATTTGCTAACCACATCAGACCTGCCCCCACCATCATTGTCCCCTTGACATCGGGTCGCCATAACCGCGTACCAGACCAAACCTCAAAAAAGGCTGGTGACTTTCTGGCGCTCGTTCCTTCTACCAGTCGGTCCACCCATCTCTGCGGATGGCGCGCTAGTGTCTCTGGTTCGGTGCGGGAAATTTCCAGCATCTGCACTTGGGCACTCGAGGCTTCGCGCGCCGATGGCAGGGTGTTTTTTGTTTCGCCACATATCCAACCCGTGATCTCACCAGTAGCCCATGCTACTTGGTGACTCACGTAGACAAAGATGCTCGTCGAGAGAACAAAGTTGACAGCGCGCCATTTTATCCCTGGAATAAGCACAAGGATACCTTTGGTATCCGCCGCGAGCCAAAGATGATATTGGAGGATAAATGTTTCGAGCGAGCACCTGCCGATGAACGCAAAAATACGAGATGAACCTGACCGCATGCGGCGAGTCGCATTGCGGATCGTGACGAAAGCGAGGATGGGAAGAAATGAGATATATGGGTGCCAGGCGTTGTATGTAAACTTGCTCTCTTGCGCAAGCTCAAAGAACATGAACCACACGAGGACCACCGCAGACATTCCGATGGATGCCCGTACAAATACGGGCCAGAGGGTATGTTCTGTAAGGTGATTGTCACGAATCTTGATGACTGCGAGTGCGACAAACATGCCACAGTATACGATGTATTGATCGAGTGATACCCGAAAGGCCCACTCGCGTGCGGACCAGTGTACGAAGAAGACGCGTTCCAGGATATCAAAAACTCCCTCCACGAGCCACTTTTGGTGTGTGAATACCGCAAATATACCCATTGACGAAAGCATCTTGGCAACCAAGAATGGGGTATTGGCGTTGTGTTGTGATCCAATCCACAACGTCAGATAGACGATTATGAACCATATAGAGACCAAGGGAGCGAAATAGTATGAGAGGTAGTCCGCGTTCATGGTGTACGAAAGAGTAAGCGTCAGGAGATTCAGCCTCACTAATATCTGCAAGAGACACCATAAAAAACGAGCTTCAATGACAACAACCGGACATACCTGAATAACACGCAGGAAACTAAAGTCGGCCTTCTTCAGATAGAACATCGTGTGACCATAACCAGACATAAAAAGATAGGCCGCAACGAGAACTCGGATGGGATTATAGATGCTAGATATCTTCGAAGCACCCAAGTAATGGTATATAAGAATTGCAACTGGAACGATGCGGTCAGAGCGGCGGTGACCGAAAAACGAATCGACGTACTTTGCATCCACCCCTTCCATTCGTCAGTCTGGTCACGGTTGAGAAACCCTAGGTCTTTGTCACCACTTCGAACTGTCGCCAAACCAGCCGCCAGCGAGACCAAGCACAAGAAGCCAAATGTCCAGGGATTGAACTGCTTCTGTTCTTTGAGCCACAATCCTGTGCGATCCGCAAGATAGGCCATGACTACAGCAGCACCGAAGATTATCGCTGGAAGATGTTCTTTGTTCGGAACCCAAGCTTTGGTATCTATACTCACGTTAGATCATGCAGAAATGGTCATGACAGACTGCTGCTTACAGGAGAGATATAGAGAAGCACAAGTATATAGCAACAAGCAGGCGAGCACAAGTGACTGTGCTGGTCCTGGCCAGGGGTACGATCGACAACAAGTTTTGTCCATCGGAAACGGTTTGGGCCATTCATCGTTGCATCGAAGGTTAAGCAGAATATTCGCTTGGGCCTTGACCATGGCGTCGGAGAAGTGAAGACCGTCATAAGTTTGTGAGTCATCCAGCATTCTATTAAACACCGAAGCGAGTGAGATCTGGCCGGAAGGAGCAGATTCCCACAGCTGCAGCCAAGAGCTATTGCTTAGTGGCTTGACACGATGGTAGAGATCGGAATTCATGGCGTCTATGTCGGAGGATCGCATGGTATCCAGTCGCTCTGGAGATAGCATTGAATGAACGGTCTCCTCCACCGGAAGAAAGACGACTTCGTCTGCTGGTTTGCTGCGAGCTCCATTTATAGCCTCGATATGCGCTTCTATGTTGGCCTCCCACGCTGGAAGTCCGCCTGAAGTATCGGCATATCGGAGCCACCAGAGCCCCGAACCAAGGACTAACAAGGCGGGTCGTTCAGACTGGACAAGTTCCATCGACGGATTTATGAGCGTAAGGGTAGAAGTTTTGTTAAGGAATGGGTCCCAGACGAAATCAAGTGTTGTTTGCGATCCAGAAACAAAGGAATGGTTGGAATGTTTTGCGCCGTCATTGGGAGGCTCTTTGGGGAGCTCAGGGTCAACGGTGTGTATGAACTGAAAGAAGAGACCTCGCGTCACTGAATCACCAACGAAGACGACTTGACGAGACGAAAGACATCGAGAGGCATCCTTGGGTTGGTATGAATGGAGCATACATCCTGTTGATACAACCTTCATTTCCCTCGGGCCAGGCATTGGAAAAGACAGGACTTGCCGTCTGGCTGCCAATTACGATAAGAGCTGTCCAGCCAACTCCCCGTCGACATCAAGGCATGGCAGTGTGTTGGATCGTACTGGTCTATTTAGGACATTCGCAACTTGCGCGTCAAGCATAATGAAGCTAAATGACGCACCGAACAGAACGAGACGCAACAATCCTGCCATGAATGCACATGCCACAGCCGTCAACAGAGAAAAATGATGCCATGATGGGTCGAGAAAAATGGGTTTTTTGGTTGTAGTCATTGACCTCTGGGAACGAATGGCGCGTTGGAAGGGAAGCCGTCGGATACTACTACTGAGTCCTGTACGTAATACTGCGGATTACGCTTGAATCTTCACCTTGGCGGCTGGGCCTGGGTAAGTCGTGGTGCCCTGATGCCGGCAGAGCTTTTGCAGCCTCTAAACGCGATTCTGAGAGGAACGACTGATAGGTGGAGCTAACAGGTTCTGATAGCCCAGGATTCAGTCGGTACTAACACATGAAACGCCCGAACAGTATCACACGAGTGTCTCCAGAACTGCCAGTCAAGCAACCAGGAGAATCTTTGATTCCGAAATGAGCCTCATCGTAAGTTATAATATTACACACTCAGAGGAAGATACGAGGTAACCAGGGAGTGTCCTTTGCTGAAAGAGTAGCTGTCCGTGTAAATGAGGGAATTATCAAGTAATGCAAGTATTATGTACTAAGCGAAACAAGTGGAGAAAGAATCCCAGCGGAGCTATATGCTTGATCCGCTGGTTGTAGTGGTGAAACCTGTCGTATACACCGTTAATCAAAGGGAATAGAATAAAATATGTTTCTTACCAGTTCCTTTACAGTGATTGTTCGAAGAAGTAGGTATGCAAGACAAGTAGCGACAACCAGAACAAGCTATGAAATGTTGAGACTCCAAGCGCAGGTTGGTTAACCCAGGCATACGTACCAGCATATGGGTCGGAAGTGTAAAAATTCCGGATGAGAACGACGAAAAGCACCACAGCCAATGGGATGGCAGCAATGCGGAATGCCCACATAATGGTCTTGTGGCGCGTCGAGGGGCTGACAACAGGATACAATGTAGTGCCGACGAGGAGACCCATACAAAGCCCTCCGAGATGTGCTAAAGGAGAGTAAGCGAATGAGAATGAGCTTCCGGGATGGTTACGCACCGAAGTTGTCGATGTCTTTATCCGACTGTTGGTCAATGATCCTCGATTGTAATAAAGCCAAGTACTTACAAGGAATATAACCGATGGCAATACCGAATAAAAGTTCCACCGTCATCCAAGCCAGCTAAGCGCGTTTAGTACCTTTCTAGGCAATGAGACGCCAATTCGACATACCTTGCGGCGGGGACGATATTGATATTTCCAGTGAGCAAATAGGTCGACCCATGTCACTGCAACTGTTCCGAAGATTGCGCCGCTGGCACCGAGAGACGGGGCACCAACAAGAGAGAAATTGCCCCCCAAAACGTTACTTCAAGGGTCTTAGCACATTTGAAACATATAGGTTCTTAAACAACCTACCCAAAGATTCCTGCGGCGAAATAAGTAATCAGAAATCCCAAAGAACCCATCTCTCGTTCGATCTAAGGAGGTTTAGCGACATCAAATAAGCATGGCATGATAATTACCTGTGCAGATACTGTCAACTGTGCAAGCATGTTCAAAATGATATGAATAAAGCCCGCGTGTAAAAATATGGGGGTGATAAACCTAGGATATCCGCTTAGAGACATGCAAAGAACGACAGGAGTTTTCATTTATTACCGGAACCACTGATTTGGGGTACTTCCATGGAACCCTCCAAAGCCACAGACATCTTCGATTGTGCACAGGCTAGTTGCTGGGTTTGCAGTATCATTGAGACCTTAAATCGGAATGCTTAGCAAACGAAGATCCGAACACACTGGTTTCGTACATGGCATTAGGGTAGACGTTGGTAGACCGACCACAGATTTCATGCACGGAGGAAAACGAGCGCCTAGGTTAATCAAGGCGCTCTCAGAAGGTCCTAACATGGGATTGACAACAGGCTAAGGGAAGTTGAGAACAGTTCCTGGAACGAAACAACCTGACTTGCCTTAAAAGATACTGGGGTCCCCTGTGCCCGACTATTCACCACCAGCTCGTAAATAAAAATGCACACCATTGCAATGGTGAGGGCATATACTGAAGACCTTCAGCTGAGCCACAAAAAAGATGGGGAACGCACATACCAACAAAAGGATGTTTCTGCCGCCCGATTCCTCTTCGCTTGTCCTCTATATGCTGCTCCATGGGATACCTTCCATTCCCTAGGAAGCCTTTGAAAAGAGTGTCCTTTTCTGGCACGGGGTGTGAAGGGTCTGCCAAGGGTTCCGCGTATTCTGTATAATCCGTAAATTCGGCTTCGTGTGCTCCAGTGATGAATTGCGTACCCAAATCCTGATAAGTTGACGTCCGACCCATATCTGCGGCGTTATGAACCAAAGACGCCTCTGACTTCTCGCGGAAGGATGAGGAACGGTGTGGCGAATCGTCATCACGATATAGTACATTCATCATAGTATCGTCTGGGTTGGGAAATGTACTTTCTTGCGGGGAGGGTGTGGGAAGGCGGCTGGGTCTCTCCATAAATGAAGGTGGAATGTTGTGCTGCCGAAAGTCAGCCGCAAGAGCCTCGGCTTCCGATGGTCCTGCGAGCGGATGTATGCTAGTCGGATCCCCTGCCAAAACACCGCTGGTAGTTGTGATGAAAGTCTTCGTGTCATCACGGCTCAGGGTTCCCATGCTGAACGGCTCGTCATGTATACCATCACCAAATGGATCATTATATCCTCCAGTTTGTCTGATGTAATTGGGCGGCATTGAATACGCCATGACTGCCAGAGACCAAGGCGAACAAAGAATATTTGAACAGCAGAAAGAAGTAGTATGAGAAACAAATGAGAAAGATGGAAAGAAATACAGGATTGTCACCGCTACATGTACATGACGTTTCAACGGGTTTCACACGCGGAGCTGTGGCACTGCATTAATGCCAAGTTACCCTTTCTCCTTATGAAGATGGGGTTCTATTTGTGTTATTATAAGGATCAGATCGGGGACATGAACACAGCGTTCTTCACCGCCTTAGTTGATAGGGAGCCCTTCCGTTTGACTCCACCGTTTTAAGAGGGTGTTACTTCGCTGTCCGAAGGGATCCATGACCTTTCTTGTAACTTCCACTCCGGCCACCGGGAGGCTGGTGGGGTCAAGCATTCCAAGTTGAACAAGTACGCTGGCTTGGTCCCAATACCTTGGACGAGCTCGATTTCAGAAGCGAAGGGAGACGCTGGCGCGACACTTACAAATGCCTGAAAGACAAAATTCGACATCGACTACAACCAAACATCGATCACAAAAAGGCTTACTCAAAGAATAACTTGTCCCCTCGAAATGCAATGACGCCGACCATTGCGATCTCTAGCGGCTTGCCTGTAGGCGGAATTCCGGGTAAAAAACTGCCTGGTTGTCGGGAATAAATCACCACGTTTATACAGACACGCACTAATCCACTTCCTGTAACATTGAAGGTTCGAAAGACGAAACGAATTGAACGTACAAGACATACCGAAGTGTGCAAACACTTGAAGATCATTTCATCTATAATTCGATCGGAGCCGACTTTCGAAGGCATTAGTGTAGAAGGGTAATCAGCCAGATGCATGCGGAATCTCACTAGTTCTGGAGACCGTGATAAGCTCGAACTCGGTTGGAGTGACCTTCGCTTCTGATCAAGAAATGATAAATTGCTTGGATTTCTACGCTACCGTCGTGAAATGATACTATAAAACGCGTTTTAGTTGCCTCAGTCAGGCCGATTGGTGCTAACCTTGTAGAACCTCGCAAGATCATGATATCCAACACCACCTGTCATTGTGGGAACGTGATTGACGTATGGCGTCTCTACCTAGTAGGAAGATTGGCACCGAACCAGACTAAGATTAAGGGTCTGACCATTGTGGTCATGGTTTCTGAACTAGCGTTTAGACAGTTGACGTGCAAGGAAATCCCTCGACCTACTTGACGCGTTTCTTTCCACAAACTCGTAATATGTATGCATGTCCCATAATTTCTCGAGGTTGAAATGAGGGCCCAAATATCGCTTGAGCGTCTCTAGAGTGCGAGTCAAAGAAAGATTGTTGGCGGAACGCAAGTGATCATTAACGGCGCGACGCTTGTCAACCGTGACAGAAACCGGAGCCTCTGCAGAGAAAGGGAAAGGGGGAGAGTGGGATACGAATGGATACGTGTACGCCTTGATCGGGGGGTGCACGTGTGTTGGCAGAGCATAACCTAGATTAGCTGGGTCCTCCAAAGGCAAAACTGACGCGTGAAAAGCTTCCTGAGAGGATGCGAGATGAAATGTGACTCTTCCTAATGATTGGTACTTCAAGTCCGCCACTGATCATGGCAAACTCACGGTAAATAGTGTGAACCCGTGTCTTTAATTAAGAATCCGGGAGATACATCCCTCGTGTCCGGGCAAAAGTGCACGATGGCCTTGAGGACAGGGCTCGCAAGCCACGAGAGAATCTTATCAGCATCCTGGGTCGTGAGCCCGTAAGTCACGAGGCCATATTCATTGTCGGCTTCATTAATCATTGTTAGTCCTGCATCATTCAAGACATCTGCGAAGGAAACGGTCTCTGGAAGAGGATATGTTAAGTGAATGACGTTGTAGCCTTCTTGGGAGAACTAAACGTCATAACCTTGGTGAAGTGAACCGGGAGAAAGTTCGACAGAGTGCAGACCTGTTCACACCAGCTAACTTGATCATCTGGAAGTAGCAACAGAAGTGTTGGGGGCTTGACCACGGATGCTACGGAGTTCTTGTAGAGATGGATCCACGGTGAAGTGGTGGCCGACATGATGCTACTATCTGATGAGGAGTGGAGTCTCATGAACTCCGAATACGTGCCTTCCCAGCCACTGGCAGAGCCTGCCCTGCAGCGCTCCGTGTGACGTCAAATATTGAGTCCTCGTGCATCATTAGTATTCTCCTGGCATTGTCGAGCCTCCAGTCCACCAAAACCTAAATCTGACGATCCACATCCAAGCTGAATAGTAGCAGATTCGAAGTCCATTCCTTCCTGAAACAAACAGTTACATTGTTGACAGTCTACTATAGCAGATAACGTGTCCGAGTGCCGAAAGGCGATAGATCAATGGGTCAATGACCATTAAATCCTACTGTGAATGATGGAGGAGAACAGGATATATGAGAGCGAAATGGAAAAAAAAAAAACTTGAAACTAATGCAAGAGATCACAAGGGTGATGGGAGAGGAGCGAACTGGTCCCCAATCAAGCTTGTGCGATTTCTGCTCCTGGTTGATGGCTTGCGAGTTAGAGGTGTAGAAGGTGGGGTTGGCCGAAAGGCAGTGGTATTAATCCGAGGGTCATCTGTGCCAACAAAAGGTGAAATGGGGGGAGTTCCACTATCTCCAGGGGTCGAAGAGTCCATGTATATCGGTCTCGCCCACCTCGATGGCTTGAAACTATCGAGCCACCGCAAAGTATCAACGCCGACTTCACGGACTTGGCGGCTCCGACAAGCCCACCCCATTGACGCGTGATTAGTGACTCTTGGTTCAGGTGGGTGAATTGATGTGCGTCTCGCGAGATCGACAACATGTCGTTTGACTGGTGCGGCAGATAGCATGTGAGGATTAGATGGGAGGAATAGAGGTAGCATATAGCGTGAATCCAGCAACTCTCCAAGCACCTGCGGCGATTTAACGGATTCCCATGACGATTGATCGAAAGTTCTATCGAACAGCAGGTCGACATTGTGTTGCATGGTAAACGTATCCGTCGTAGAAATGCTGGGTGATTTCGTACTTGCAGACTGATCAGTAACGGAGTTTTCATCGGTATCCCGATCCCGATCCCGTTCATTGATCTAGCAACAGGGTCATGACATCAGTAGAATATCAACACTACCGTAACTTACCTCCTTTCGCAACGCTTCAACGCCTATCTTGACTCTATGACGTTCCCAGTCTTTTTGCAGCTGCGTTAGGTATTGTACACACTCCTCAGTCATGCGGCTCTCGTTGACTTCATATTTGTAATCGCGCACAGCGCGTCGCATCTAAATGCAGCCAAAGCAGATTAGGATTGACTAACATTTATAAGAGTCAGAATTACTTGAAGTGGGTTTATGCTCTTCATGGCCTGAATAGTGGCAACTAGATCAGAAAAGTCGTTGATCGATGACAAACGCTGCAATACGATGGGACTCTCAGCATATAGGACGGGACGTAATTGGTAAGAGGCTACCTGAAGCCACATCAACAGATCTCTAACGGGAGAGAAATGTGACGCGATTCCCCGAGGAAGGCCCATATCATCTATCCATTCTTCAAGTACAGTCAGGTTCAAACCGACTTGAATCGCTCGAGACCTGCCGAAATCAGAACAAGATGCGCATGATGCCGAAATCCATACCGGCACAGGTATTTCTTCCTGGTCAGCACACGGTTGAAGATTTCACCTATCTCATATGAGCTGAAAAATGCATAGGAACAGTCAGGCGACTCACTGGAAGTCCAATACATAACTTGAGACCAGAACTGTATGATGAATGCAGGGTTAATATCCGATAACGTCAACAGGGAGTGGAGAGCAGTGAGAAAGGAAACCAGCTCTCGTAAGCCCTTCGACGGAGAAGCATCAGCGAAAATTGCGTTAGTCGGTGTGCGAGCGCGAGAGAGTGTTTGCCGTAAAGATGAGAGCGCCTTTGGAGTGGCTGGGGCAGGGGTTCTTAGAATTATCGAAGGAGAAGGTGGTCGTGATGGTGAGAAAGGGGGTGAGGATGGTGCACCATTACTTTGGGGAGGACCAGAGTTATGGGTAGTGCCGTTCTTCTTCTTGGCACTGAATGGTCTCAGAAATGACCATTCAGATTCAAATTGCACATTATCGAGCTCGGCTGAAAGCGGGGCATTCTCTAACAAGGCCGCATCCAGTAGCTGGTCTATCTTACGCTCTGCGAAGCGGATAATAAAGACTAGCAGAATTGAACAAGGGAAATAACACATCACAGTCGTTACTCACCAAAAACAGAGTTAACAACTTGCTCTAGGAGCTCGAATGATCCTAACATTTCGCAGGCGTCGTTGATGGAGTTGTCGCATTGCATTAGATGGAGCCAGACAGTCACATTATATAACCAAAATATTAGACAGGTCACGTCTTCCGGGTGGCTCTGAATGCGCATCGAGTAACTGAGGCGTGAGCTGAGAAGGAAACTTACGAAGAATCTTTCCTCGATGACGTCTGTCGCACCGAGGACTAAATCTTCTAACCAGGTTGCATCGCAGGTCAAGCATGCAAAGCGTGCCATGAGATAGAGTACATTGGCAGGTTGTGCATTCCTGACTGACACGGGGGCATTGATGATAACAGCGTCAAAGACATTGTCCAGGTCGTGAGGAGACCAAGCGAGCATGGAGGTGAAATTCAGTGGAGGAGTCTGTATGTACGCATCAATAAAGCTTCTGCGTGAAAGATATCACTTACGAAGGAGTCCTCGTCAAGTTCGTCGTCTTCTGAGTCGGAAAGTGTGGTCGAAGTTTCGGCATCCTGTTCTCCCCACCACTGAGCGGGTACCTCTAGCGCCTTTGAAATACTATCATAGATGA
Source organism: Leccinum angustisporum (assembly GCA_038091055.1). Classification (NCBI taxonomy): domain Eukaryota; kingdom Fungi; phylum Basidiomycota; class Agaricomycetes; order Boletales; family Boletaceae; genus Leccinum; species Leccinum angustisporum. The sequence goes on from JBBPNU010000468.1 coordinate 12,526, forward strand.
CCCTTTGACGATTCCTGCGCTTCAGTTGCTCATCGAGGGCGCGTCGTCTCTGCTCCATCCTTCCACCAGTCCAACCTTCACCCCTCATGGACTCTTCGAGCAATAAGGCGATATCCTCACGACCAGGAAGAACCGTGTGGGCAGTAACAATATCGAGTGGTGTTGAATGACGTCTTGTCACCGAGAAAGGCGAGCAACCGTGGGTCATTAAATATGATACCAGGCTTGGGGGTGCCAAAATAGCGGCATGGTGAAGAGGAGTCCATCCAGCTAACAAAAGTGTGAGCGACTAGGTAGTAGGGTACGTAATGTACGTTGCACAAAATACTCACCGTTGTCAGCATTTGAGACATCGGCACCCTGAGTGATGAGAAGGCGGACACATTCTTCGCGTTCGACCTCTCTATCTGGTTCTGATCCAAAGCCTTGTATGGCTAGGCTGATCAACCCGAGTCCGTCTTCATCTCGTATGGTGAGGTCTACGTGTGGCTGAGCTTCGTGATCGGTGAGGATATACTGCAAAAGAGAGTGATCGCCGAACAAACAGGCGCGTGACAGGCAATGGCAGATGAGAATGCTCTTTTGTGAAGGCCCGAGACCGGAGTGCGAGGACAACAAGTGCACGATTTGAGCTGGACTAGGATACAATGGATGCAGGTCTGGTTCCGGTGTCAGATCCATGGAATGGAGCGGTGCATTGGCGAAGTCCATTGCTAATTCACTTCTAGTTGTATAGCTGCCTTGAGGATGGGACAACTACTTGGCTGGGCTAAGTTGTGATTGAAGTCAGTCTCGCTAATGGTTCGCTGTATGGTTTTAGTTCGGACGACAAGGAATGCATACTTTACGATGAACCAGCTTAGTTGCGTGACTCAAACTGCCGCTGAGTCGAAGAAGTTGTGAGACCGTATGTAATTAAGGCTACGTCTAAGACAAATAGTCAAGTTTACTTGGGTGCGTAAATAAAACTGCATCCCATACATCGCCCGTTTACATACAAGTTGTGCCAAACTGGACGTCGCGCAGCCTGGTCTCTCTGAAAAGGTGCCCATCTTACTCAGGAACATATGCATACGAACAAACGCAGAACGCTGGTGGAAGGAAGAGAAGACGATTCCGTGGCTTCAAGCGACGACCCTCAGCTCTCAGTTTCTTCCGAGGCAGCAGACACTGATCAGGAGAGCTCCTCGCGAAACACAGATGACGAACTTGTTGAAGGGCAAAGAACGAAATCAAAGAAAACGTTGAAGCGCAAGAGGAGAGCTACAGAGCCTTCGCGTTTCGGCGCGACGCTACAGTCCCTCCTCAACACGGATGCGCCCTCAGATCTTCCCTTGTCTCTCAAGCCCTCGGTAGCGCACCAAAAAAATGATGCCAGACTGGAATTAAAAGCACGGAAAATAATCCAAACAGAACGCAAGGAAAAAGAAGAAAAGGGCAGAGTCAGAGATGTGATCGGAGGTTGGGGCGGTGAAAGCGAGCGATCTTTGCGGAAGGTCGCACAGAGAGGCGGTAAGCATATAGCATTCGCCAAATCCTTGCTGCCTTGGCTCACTAACCATTCTTTTTTTTTCATATGTAAAGTGGTCAAACTTTTTAATGCCATTCAACAGTCACAGCTAGCAGCCGCAGCCGCCGAGGAAGAAATCAAGGCCGCCCGTGGTACTGGAAAGCCTTCGCTGCCTACGCCATCGCTCAGCGGAATAACCAAAGCAAAAAAGGGCCAACCTAAAACTGGTGCTTCTGGAGGGGAAAAACAGAGTACGCGAAATTTTCTGATCAATGTTGTTTTCTGATAGTCGACATCTATGCCAGGTACGGCAGATAAAGATACCTTCTTTGACATGATTCGATCTGGTGGGATCGTTTCCAAGTTGTAATCAATGTGCGTAATGCTGGACCCTCGGATGGTTTTGTGCCTAACTAACCCCTCTCCTTGAAGCCCTTCCACTCGATTGGAAGCCACAGCCTTTTCTGGGTTCAGCGTCGGTGCACAACGTCTGCATTGAAACTCGGCATGACGTACTTGGGTCTCAATACCTATCAAAAGGAACAACAATCTGAATCAACTACAAGTTGGCAGAGTTGAAGCTGCTAGTTGCGAGTTTAGCACGATCTACGTAAATGCATGGAAGGTGGTCGTGTATTCGCTGTACACGCTTGATTTGCGACGTAACGCTAGGCTCAATAGTACTAGGGATACGTATGTACTAAAGGAGTGTAGTGACTGTAAGAAGGGTTATACGCCCTGCCCTAAACTCAGCATGGACCCACTTAAATTTCTTGCGCAAGGACACCAGTCACTCATGGTTCGTACTTTCTTTCTATTTCCACCACAGCAGGTGCTCATGCATTTTCATCTAGCCTCCGAAGATTTCCATACGCAAGGATGAGTGGGAACGCCGCCTTCATGAGGTCCAGGTTACGAAACAGTGAGTACTTTCTCATGTTTGTTGTTCGACACGATGCGAACATAATTGGGAATCTCTCTGAATTCCGAGATGAGTTTCAAAATTGCATGTATTATCTGATCATTTCTATCTATACGTTAGCTTATTTCGTGATGACTGATATGACCTTTACTCTAGTGATCTGAACCGGCTTATTATGGATTACCTCGTGATAGAGGGATACAAGTCTGCCGCCCAGGAATTCAGCGACGAGGCAGGCATAATCCCTCCGGTAGACTTTGAGTCTATTGAGAGCAGGATGGTGATCCGTGAGGCGTTACAACGCGGCAACGTTGAGGAAGCGATCACTCGTGTAAATGATCTGAATCCCGAGGTAAGTTTTGTATTCGTCATCGGAGTAAATGTAGAGTGGGAAAGGATTAAAATGTTTCATGCACCACTCTCAGACTTGGTGAAGTCGGTGATGAGACTTGACACAAAACTTCAGTCTTCAATATGATCTTTCTTTTTCTCGGAAATTCGTTGATTGGCGAAATTTACTGAATCGGCCTTCTTGTCTAGATACTGGATACGAATCCTTCCTTATATTTCCATCTTCAGCAACAAAAGCTCATTGAATACATACGACATGGGCGGATTGGGGAGGCGTTGCAATTTGCTCAAGACGAGCTAGCGCCGCGTGGGGAGGAGAGTCCGGAGTTCCTCGCAGAGTTGGAACGAACAATGGCACTGCTTGCATTTGATTCGTCATCATCGGCACCACCCGCAATTACGGACCTGTTGTCTCCAGCGCAACGGATGAAAACAGCGGGAGAAGTGAACGCCGCCATTCTGGATAGTTTCGGGCAAGGGAAGGAAGTGAAGCTCGTGCAGCTTCTGAAGCTTCTTTGTTGGGGAGAAAGTATGTTGAGTGAACGCGCGGAGTTTCCCAAGGTAACACGATGCGGGCTACCCATCGCATGAGAGACACGCTGAGGTTCTTGGACAGGTGGAGGTGCACGAGGGGATGACATCCGGCGATAGTGGAGTAGATACGATCCGAATACACGAATAATGGAAAGCACACGGCATAACATTAGCACGCTTTTTTCATGGCCCCATGCCTACCCTCGTCTTGTCACGTACTTTATCAGTAAACTTCCATTCCTGGGAGTGACATTGCCATGTTGATTATGTCAGCCACGCCGCCTGCAGACCTTCCAACGGCCCATCAACTTTACCGGCTGGTTGCGCATACATCCAGGTCCATTTCGCCAAGCATATCTTCTCTCGCGTCTCGCCCTTCTCGTTCCATTCTCCCCCCGCTTCTCCCCTCTTTTGTCTTCCCCAACCATCACCAATCCCTCATAAATATCAGTCCACCCGATCGGACGGCGTTGCCAACGCGTGCGCATGTCGTCCCATACCATGTCTGAGGACACAAAGTCGAGCACGCACAGAGGTCGTAGAGTCCTTGTACTCGCAAATCCAGACCCTGGTGATTCTAGCAGCGACGATGGTCTTCCAGGACCACCCCATCCCTACCCTCAGACCCCAAATCCGTCCTTGCCGCACCCCACTCCATCGATGCCTCCACCATCCCTACATCGTGTCGTTGCTAAACCTGCCAATCCGATTGTAAAAACTGATCTCACTTCTTCCCATTCAAACCCCACTCTTTCTTCGCCCTCCAGCCAAAGCTCTAACGCCGTAGAGTCGACCCCTCCCCCAAGCACACCAGGTCAGGCAGTCCCTCCTGACATTGCGACCACCCTATTTACCCACGATGACGGCTCGACCATGAATGAACGTCATCCCGACTTGCCACAACCCTCTCGCATGCAAAAGATAACCGAGAAACTCTGGAAGCATCGGAGGGAATCTTCACATCGTCCCAAGGAGTCTGAAAGTTCGCTTCATGTCAGGACAACCTTTCTGCATATTATTACCTCCTCGCTGACAGTCGCATATAGTCACCGACACCC
>JBBPNU010000469.1:0-16860 GCA_038091055.1 Leccinum angustisporum
CGGTATTTGGCATCATAATGCAGACGACGCAAGATGTGGGAAGGATCCTCTTCGTGCATGTTTATGGCGTCAGTCAGTGCTGCAACTGCCATTTTTCGTCTGGCTTCGATACTCTCCGGCAACAGGTTTTCGAATAACAAAGTCTTGAAAAACAAATCGATGCCGGTCACAGGATCGTACAATGTGCTCATTGTCTTCGACAGAGAGACCCGGATCAATTCCAATACCAACCATATCTAACTTTAGAAGTGACTCTGAACTCAGCGCTCTCCCACCACCCGACCGAATCCAAAATTTTAAAAACTCCTCCGACAGGCATCAAACCACATCGTTTGATGGTGATTCGGCATCGTGTCTCTTTACGCGTGGCAATGGCGTCGTAGAGATCTTGCACTTCAGCAACAGGTAGATTTGGGTCCAATCTCTTGCGCACTTGGAGGTTGGTCTGATATAACTCAAGTTCCTCCAGTGCCGGTACGAATATCTCTCCCTGACCTCTATCGGCGCGACCATCCTGCAAGCTTGTGGGGTTGTGAGAGGGGAGGGAGAGCATGGAAGTTATGTTGGGCATTTCATATCGACCAGTGAATCTGATATGCCGCACGTTCGAGAGCGATGCAAACATGTCCCTCCAGAACTCGGGCTCGCGCGTTTTTCCCCGGAAATGAAAACTTTGAATGTTTGTCAAGGGAATTTGGCTACATATGCCGCTCAAGACAGGATAGTCAAGCTTGTCCATCCGGGTGTGGGCGGCAGAGAAAATGACTTTGAGAGCGTCATCATCCACATGTTCTGAGGTTCTGAAAGCGAGTGCGATCCGGCTCCGGCTGTGGATGGTCAACGACCGAAATTTCGGAGAATCGGATTGGCTAATTCTTTGTCCGAAAAGAGATGCCAGTCGAACGCAGTCATCAAGGGTGGAGACATAGCTGGCCGTTAATTCCAGTTGGACTTCCAGGTAGACTCTTGTCCTCAGTGGGATATCTACGCAGGATAATAATACAGTAGCTGCTGAGAGTGGGGCCATCGTGATTGAAATGTTAGAAAGATGGGGAAGGCTGATCATTGGGATAGCATTGAATTCACCGCTGAGCAGACAATCGTGAGCGTCAGGAAGGGGGCCGTCGACAGATAATTGTACGAGGTGTGGCATACGCCGCAGCATGACAAGGAAGTTCGCCATTGTGTTTTTGTTGACGAGGATTCCAACCCAGGACAGATGGAGGGTCGTCAAGTGACTTGGCCCGATTGAATACCATGGCATCTCGCAGGATCTTAACCTTAGTGTATGGAGTGCTGGAAGGTTTCCTTCTAAAAGCAACCATGACTTCCCCTTCGGTATCTTGCCATCGAAGCATGATATCTCCAAATGTTGCAGGCAAGGGAGGCGCGTGGAAAGAAAGCTGGATAGGATATGATGGCCGGTTTCATTATGACCAGCGTCGAAGTGAAGCTCTTGTATACGTTGTGAATGGTTGATCACCTGCTCCGTGATGCACAACACTCGAGCTTCAAGTTTTTCTCCAACCCTCGCGGTAGCGCTGATTTTCAATGGTGCCGTCTGTGATCTAGCCAATAGCTCCTCTGTCCAGCGTTGTGATGTTGCCGGAATATAGCTCCAAAGAGTTGGGCAATTGAGAGCCACGTCCCGCCAGTAGCGGCAAACGTACGAGAGACTGACCCAGCTGGGCGCAATAGTAGAACGACTATAAAGTTCCTCGCATATGTAGTTGCGGTGGGAGATGTAAATGAATATGGATGCCAGTAGCTCGGCTGGAAGGCGGCGAGAGACGTCGGGGGAAGGGAGATCCCTCTGGTCGCCAAGGCAAGGGTTATGGGACAACGAGCAGGCTGTAGTCATAGAGAAAAAGCTATAGAAGTGGCATAAGTATTCGAATAATGAGGATTAGTACTCGAAGAATTACTGGGTTCGAATTGTGTTGAACGTTCTTGAAGTTGAGACTGTTGGGCCCCTATTCAAGTTCGGAGTCTTTCCACAGCCACCGTTTCGCCTTCCTCCGCGCCCATGTGTCTTTTCACCTTGTCCAACAGCTCTGGAAGTTCCTTTTGCGAGCTCCCACTGAGTGCGTACAACTTCGCTGCGTTTGTGGAAATTTACACCATATCAACTCTTCCGCCCCAGGCTCTGCTGCAGCATTAGACCCGCCCGTCGGGTTTCACGCTGGACTCCTCTTTTACATAAACCCTTTGGCGGCCTACTCCGACCCGTCTCTCTGTACTTTTGCTTCAGCTTGGTGGCGGCATACCACCCCACACCGAGTGTACGCCGAACGGAGAAGGCGGAGGCATTTAGATCAGAACCGCTCTTAGTACCCTCGAGGAAGGCGTGGTGTTCCACCTCGTATGTGTTTTAGCTCTGTGGTCCTGAAAACAAGCTTAATAGCAATTGTAGATCTTTCGAACAGGACTCGTGAGCTAGCATCCACGTAACCACACTCTACCTAATACGCACGAACAAGGAATGACGACATATTTCCATCTGTGTGTCCAAGACAATGTGAAAACGACAAGGTGATCCGATGCTCAGATTCAAGATTGCGACGACATGTGTTTGAGTGAGTCTCACCGCGATGCTAGACGTTACAATCGTGCCCCACGCACGGAGATGAAGGGATCGAGGTCGGATGCTCAGCGAGGTAATTTGATGCCACTACAGAATACTGCCGACCAAGCCGCGGATGCACACATGGTTCGGTCAACGCTACGACGTGTTTTCAGGGGTCGTCTGGCTACATCGACGGCGGACACAATGTGGCAGAGACAGGGGGAGCAAGATCGAGATGTTTGAAAGGCTCATCGAAGAGAGGAGGGCGAGTCTTGGAGATGGTGTGCGTGAACGCCGGACGAACAATTATGATGAGGCAATCGAGACTCTGGACGTCGCTCGCACTGCTGCGAAAGATATTCACAAGATGGTGATAGAGGCAAAGCAATGGGACGACAATCTGGAAGCAAGAGGCCGAATTCCAGACTTCCCTCTGGGCTGAGGAACTCACTTGTGCCGGAGAGAGGACTCAGACCCACTCAGACGACATGAGATTCGAGGTATGGTCCCTTACGCACTGTACTCAATAGATCGTATGATTGATTGATTTGTACCCGGCACCTCCAAGTCTAGGCCGAGCCTAGCTTGCTCGTGTTTGGTCCTAATGGATCAAACCTACTTATAAAGGACGCGCCTCTCAACTTGGACCTTAAAGTACGCGTCCAACACGCCACCCAGTAATTCTTCCAGTAATTCTCGTCAACCGAACGCTGATGCGACCCGACTTCTACAGCGTCCTACAGCGTCCTACTCTCTCCTCATTGTCAATTTCGGTGCCACTGGTCTGAGGCCTGAGTGTGTCCGACCGCCCACACGTCCCTCTCTATCAAGATTCAACATACGTACCTCGTTGAAAACATGGCCCTAGCCTCCACAGGTGAAGATATCGATGGACCAACCCCAGTGTTGTGCCACCCCCGCAATGACACTCAGAAAAACTCCCTTTCCCCCGTTTCTCGTCTTCCAGCCGAGATACTTGCAACCATATTTATCCGTAATGCTCGCGACTCCTACATCGACAGTAAATATGATTTCAGCCGTCCAATTGCACCTGATTGGATCAGTGTTTCGTATATCTGTCGCTACTGGCGAGATGTGGCTCTCAATTGCCCAACTTTCTGGACCTATGTTCCTGCAACGTCGCAACACTGGATACAGCAACTATTGGCTAGATCACAGAAGGCACCCTTGAAGATCTGCGCAAAATTCATCCGTGGTCTTCATGTTGATTATGAAGATAGACTACCTCAAGTGTTGTACTTCTTGGAGCAGCTGATGAACAATTCACAACGTATAGAAGAACTGGACTTTGATTTTGATATCAGCAGTCAGCAAAGCTGGTACTATGAGGCCCTGGCCGAATTCCTTCTCTCGCCCTTCCCTTCCCTGCAACGTTTGGCATTATCACTGCCACACTTCTACTTAACATCAGAGGCGGAACACCAGTCGTTGCCTTTTGAAGCAATCGCTAGTACTCCAGCCCTCCGTACGTTGAGGTCAAGTTGCTGTTCAGTTCCATGGCGTTCACTCAGGTTGAGTGCGTTGACGACCCTCCATCTGAACTTGGTTGAACCCGAACTGGACATCAACACCATGATGGAACTCCTTGCCTCACTGCGTCGTACGCCACACCTTGTACATTTACATGTCCACCAGTCCCTTCCTAGTGCCCGTGGTTTTCTGTTCAGTGGAGAATGTGATGCTACCCCAAAGATCAACCTTTTGCACCTCTCTGACATGTCAATTGCCGCCCCACTCTCGGCGATTACCGCATTGCTGTCCTGCATAGATATCCCATTGAACACAAAAGTCGAACTGGAATGCGAACCCGAAGATGGCTCCACCCTTGATGATTACACTCGACTCGCGTCTCTTCTCGCGCAAATAATTAACCCATGCTCTCATCCGATACCCCCCGTTCCGAGATTTGATACGCTGGCCATTGACTTCGACGAGGACGAACCGGGGACGCTTACCTTCAGCTCGTCAGATGATAATGGTGTCTACCTCTGTTGATTTGCACCTTCACGAAGTCACATTTGGCACAGTCGATCAGATCTTGAGCCACATCTGTCGCTCCATCCCCTTGACAAGCATTCGGCGTTTTTATTTCAAAAAAACCCTGCCCATGCCGTCGTACTTTTGGAGGGACATATTGACTTTCCTTCCGAGTGTACGGCATATTAGACTCAGGGGAGGCTATATGCCTAGTATTGTTTCTATGATCTCTCACCCCTCTGACGATCATCCAGGAGACAAGGAGGACGAGCTTGCACCGGCGTTGGAGGAACTAGAGTTGTAAAATGTCGTCCTTTCGACAGTGCGAGGGACTGATTTGGAAAGTCTCTGCTGGGCCATTTCCACTAAAGAGACCATCACCAAATATCGTGTACAGACTGACAAAGGTTTCGAGGCTTTCGAGGACTTCAGGTTGGAATAGTCATTTTATGGTCACTTCGAAATACCGTGCAATATTAATGTAGTCATGGTGGTACTAGTACTTTTTGTTTCAGCCTGAGACCACTAGGAAATGAAAAGTTTCATCGGCCCGGTAAGTATGTTAGAATCTGCCCCCGCATGTCACTTGGTCCGAAATTAACCGCTACGGTCTTCTAGGTTCAACGTTCCTTGTCGGACCTCCAATGACTCATGCTCTCACTGGCAGTGAGGCGGTGTCTCCGCTGACTTCCACTTGGCAACACTACCTTCACTCTCGTCGATGTCCTGGCAGGGTGAGTGAATACGTCGATAACAGACGAAAGGCGAATCCGTCTATTATTATCCCCATCAATAACTTCGGATCACTGTATCTGATGATTCTTCACTTCGGGCTGCGTAGATATCCTCGACGTCGGTTTACTCCGATCGGGCAAGATCGCACAGGCCGCTATCGTGGGGCAAGATGGGGAGGTATGGGCAGAGTCCGCCGGTTGCAACGTGTGCATTATCAATTTTCCTTCCCCCCCTCTGTTTCCATCCCTTCCTCAGCTCCCTCAGCTCCCTCCTTTCCACCCAATTCTAATTCGGCTGGGATTAGTGACGACTGATATACTGACGTCATACCCATCACCCCTGGTAGATGACCGAAGCCGAGCGCAGCGTGATCATGCAAGCATTCGGAACACACCCCGCACGCGAGATGTTGATCGGGGGCAGGGTGTATGAGACGACGATGGGATGTCTAGACGTGATACTCGCGAAACGCAAGGTTCGTTGCTTTGTTACGTTTCTCTCGTTTTCCCTCCCCCTTCTACCTTCCACGTTTCTCTCTTCCTCTCCCAGCTTGCAGTCGAGCTGACCAGCGCTTTCCTTGGTCGCCGACAGGAAGGAGGCGGGTGCGTCGTCAAGAAGACGAAACAGAGCGTCATCATAGCAGAACATATATCATCAACAGCCGACACGATGACCCCGCTGGTGCTCGTCGAACGGCTTGCAGAATATCTGATTTCCAAAGAATACTGATGGCATGATACCGATACCGAGATGCTGATGCCATCGCTAGATCTGATTTAACTTTTTCTCTCTGTCTCGTCTTTAATAACTCTCTACGTACATGACTTTTCAACTGGGATAACTAGGGGTGTGTCGAGATTCTCCAAGAAATGATATGTATCATATACACGTAGATCGCTACTCCGAGCGTCAACTCTAAATCCATAGTACACAGACCACCGCTTCATCGGAACAGTTCAGAAAACAAGAAAAGATAACCAGTCCTTACATCGCTGAACCTGGTCCAGCAATTCAGTCCCGACCGATCTATTCCTCGTCTCGAGTGGTGTAGAAGCTCGGGAAGATCCCCGTCACGTCTTCATGGTACCAAAACCTGCCCGGTGTATCCCCATCCACTTCTGCGGTCCCATTTTTCATGTCGACGTCGCCGCCACTCTTCTTCTGCCTCGCGATCTCGATCCACATCGCCCCAAGCCCAAGACCAGGCACGAGCGCGAGCGTCTCTGCAAACGAAGGCTCTACGAGCAGAGTAATGTTGTCCTTGAGCGGATCATGCGGCTTCCGTCCCGCGCTGGAGAACGCGCTGGAAGAAGGACCGCGACCTTTGGGATCAACCACGGGCCCGCGAGACGCACTCCAGATCTCCGGCTTCGATATGTCCCCTTCCTCCCGACCCCACGGCTCGAGTACGACCTTGGCGAAACGCGCGTCCAGCTCCGCCTCAACGCCGCAGGCCGACAGTGTCCAGTCCCTCTCGTCAACTTCTGCTGCCGCGTGGCTAGCTGGGGCAGCAAGAGCAGACGAGGGCGCAGCCTTGGGATGTCCAGCCGGGAAATGGATGGCAGCAATCCGACGAGTGGAGCACTCCACGATGCCAGTCGTATGAGTCAGCGAAAATGCAGTCGGCCCGAGGAGCGAAAAAAGCGAGATTGGGTCACGGCTCCAGGACGGATTGGAGTCGCCCCACTTCAGGTCGGACCCGAGGTTAATCCCAGTGTCAATGATGTTCGTACCGTTCTCTCCTTGACTCTCCACAGGATCATCTCCCCAAGATCCGTCGCCGCTCTGAGCCCATGCGTTCTCCTGCGTCCCCTCGTTCCCCCAACCATCGCTGCTCCAGCCACCAGCCTTTTCGCCGTTGGCAGCGGCCTCCTTGATCGGACCTACAGTGGCGGAAGGCGTAACAGTGCAAACCTCCATATCGATGTTGTCCTCGATTGCTTCTTTCAGCTGCGTCTGAGCCGCTGTAGGAAGCGCAACCTTCATCTCAGTGCCGTTGGTGATGTCATTTACGGTTATGGTAGGACCCGTCGCATCTATAGCATGAGTTGAGACGGTTCATCGAGGATCAAATGTTGTTTCCTTGCCTTTTTTCTCAGCTGGGATGTTCGTAGCGTTTACGACCGACCAGTTTATTCCTCCTTTTCGTCCAAAGCATTCCCGACATGCCTCGTTAAACGCGTCGGGAATGGATTGTCCCACTTTGTGTGTTAGCGGGAGTTCTTTCTTAGCCCATCCGATCGCCTCCAGCGCCTTCTTCAAGCCGCGCTGATACGCAGGCTCAGGAAGGACCCGGTTGCGTAGAACGAAAGCCAGAAAGAAAGAGATCAAGTGAGGCATATGGATCAAGTTGCGTTCTGACCTAGAAAACCGACGCAAGGAAAGAAGAAATGTAGAATCAAACAATCGAAACACGCGATCGAGAAATCGCACTCACCAGATGAGACCGTGTTCGCGCATGTAGGACGAGAGGAAGATCCGGACTGCCTTCTCTGGGTCGCTGAGGAAGATGGTGATTTTCTCTTCCCTCACTTCTTCGTCCATTTTGTGAGGGTCGTCAAAAGCACCATCCTCGTCGTTGACAGCGAGACCTTCTCCCGAGCGCTGTCGTTTCGCAGGTCGCGAAGAAATAGCCCCCGAGGTAGGATCACAGTCCCCGGCGTCCGCCATGGAAGGGTCGTCTTCGTCGTCGGATTCAAAATCGGGGGTGTCGGCGCGAGCGTATTTCTTGGAACCAACCTTGCGGAATATAGAGGGGTTGACGAGTAATCCGGTAAACAGACGGAACTTGGGATGAGTCAATAAGAGAGCACGCCTGAATGGAAGAGAAGGAACGATACCTGATCCCACAGATTGTTCAGACCCGAGGCGACGGGCGGCCATGGACGGCCAGTACGAAAATCGAACGCGCATTGGAACAGCCGATCGGCAGGTGAAATGCTCCTGATCGAAACCAAGTACAACACCATCGTCAACAAAATGCTCGAACGAAAACGAAACGAAACGAGTAAAGACGACGTACGAGTCAAATCGAACCTTCGTCACCCTTAGATCCTCGCCTTCCTCCCACTCCTCGTACCAGGGCAACTTTTTGACAGGCACGATCTCTGCGTTGGCGGCAGCAGCGGCTTTTTTCTTCTTGCGCTTCTTGCGTGAACTGCTCTTGCATTCGTCCGTCGCGTGCTTGACGCGGAGCTCGACGGTCGGGATACCCAGTGCGTCGAGCTCGTCGTCGTCATCGTTCGCCACCGCTGCAGCTGCTCCTGCTGCGGTCGCTGCCACATCGGCTCTGCTACCCTGAAAATTTTTGGTGGGCTCCGAAAAGAGCTGGATACCACGGGGTCTAAAATTCTTGAACGACATGATCGTCACGCCTGACGGTGGAGCAGGGAAGGGTGGAAACCTGATAAAGGGCGGATCTTGGGCGAGAGCTGGGACGATGTCGTCGGAAGCGATGGGAAGAGGTTCTGTAGTAACGGCCATGTTGTTGGCGCCTTATATATTGGACGTGTTAGCACAGGGTCTATGTGTCAAGGAAAAGATACCGACGATTCAATTATCGGCTAGATCATCTACCGTGTGAACTGCCTCTTTCAGCATGGAGGTCCTCCGTCAGCATCGCATTGCAACGGAAATCTACAGGATTCTAGGAATACATTTCGCGCTTTGATAACTTGCGATCCAGATTACTGCTACTATAACACCCCTCATCGTACCTCCTCGGGAGGTATCCAGTTAGGAATTTTCCCCCACTCGAACTTTGCGTTCGTGAAAGCGGCCTGGACGTCCGCAGGTATCATCTCGCTGTAATCACGAGGTAAAAGTGCGAGATATCGATCAGCGCCAGGTTTTATCCTGACCGCCAATTTTGCGCTTGCAAAATCGGGAGTGCCTGCCGCAGGCTTCTCACTAGAAGGGGTGACCGTCATTGGCGACGAAGCGAATGGGCTACCGCCACTCATGGCGGATGCAGGCGAGGGCATGGACGGGGCGGTAAGTGTGCCACTAAACGAAGACGACCCGAACAGGGGCGGTTGGATTGGTCCAAATGCAGACTTCGGTACGGAAGCGGCGGCTGCGAAGGAGCTTTGAACTGGGGGTGCAGTCCCAAACGCAGTTTGACCAGCAGTCGTGTCTGTTGGTGAACCGCTCGAAGTGGCAACGGAGGTGAAAGTGGACGGCTGGGACGAAAACGCGGAGAACCCACCACCTCCGCCTCCACCGAATGCACCAGATGCAGGTTTGATAAGAGACGATTGCCCAAACGCAGGTTGAGAGGATTGGCCAAAAGCTGATGTAGGTTGTGATGCTTGTGCAAAAGCGGATGTAGGTTGTGAGGGCTGGGAAAAGGCTGATGTAGGCTGTGATGCTTGTGCAAAGGCGGATGTAGGTTGCGACGTTTGACCAAACGCAGAGGTTGGCTGAGAGGGCTGCCCAAAAACAGATGTCGGTTGGGATGGTTTCCCAAAAACAGATGGAGGCTGCGTCGAAGGTTGGGCAAAGGCGGACGTAGGTTTAGCTGCCGCACCGAACGCAGAGGGCTGACCAAACACAGAACTCGACTGGGTTGACTGGCCGAATGAGGGTGTAGCCTGGGTGGCTTGACCAAAGACCGATGTGGTCTGACTGGGTTGACCAAATGCAGATACAGGCTGCGCGGAGGCTCCAAAAGCCGATGTTCCCAGGGATCCTTGGCTGCCGAGTGCAGGAGTACCACCTGTTGAACCCCCAAAGCCGGTTTGGCCAAAGGCCGATTGTCCGAAAGCTGGTTTGCCAAAGGCCGACGCAGCAAGCGCAGATGTCATAGGACTCGTTCCAAAGGCAGACGGTGCGGATAGCGCCGAAGGGCTCACACCGGGTGCAGATCCTTGATCTTGAGTACTGGCCTTCAGTGCCTGCTCATAGAGTTGTCTGACGTTAGTCCGTGCATTCGTGTACATCTGGTCTGCAGCTGAGGTGCGCTGTGCTTCATATTTGGTCTGAACGGAAGTTAGCTGTCTGCAGAGCGCGGTGAGGAACCAAGTACATATTCATCGGTCGTTCCTGCTTTGAGGGCGATCACTGCCTTCAGACGCAATTCCTCTGGTGATTCATCCAACCCGCCGATAACAACGAGCTCGTACTTAGCAGGACCATAGGACGAGAGTGGCCACATTGGCTTATCCTTGAGAGGAGTAACGTCCGCGGTCATTGTGTCTACGCTGTGAGGGGCTCAACGATTGAAATAAAGGAGAAAGAGATAGAGTGACTCACGTGTACGGAACTGCAGCTCTATTATCACTGGAAGTCCATGTCTGATCTGAAAATAAAGTTAGCTAGCTGAGATGAAGCAATTCGCTGGTATACTGACTACCAAAGGACCCTGTCGCTCCGACTGGGTGCTCATTTCGACATCGATCCCCATACTTGCATGCTCCACGCAGATAATAAGAACATACAGCCTGTGGTTATAAGCACCTTTGTATATTGAACTATCAAGTTGGCTTACCATTGAACGATGTGTTTTGGGTTGTTTACCAAAAGCTTTCCACACTCTACTTACAAGCACAGACAAACAACTCTTGCTGTAAATATCTCTGTTGGCCGCCGTCAACGGTCTAGCGTACAGCGAATATATCGTTGACGAGAATGTTGAAACTCAAGGACCGTGCGTGTTCGTCATAGTTTGGATGGAGAAGTTGGATGTGCTGAGGGTTCTACGATCTTGAAGAGACTCCGATTCGCAAGTCATTATGTAGACAATGATTTCTCGGCTCACGACTCGTTTCCCCCGCAAAGTTTACCTCGTGCGGTGACCGCATTTCTTGGTTATCTTTCCTTGCCCTGCTTACATACCAATCCTGCAGGCTCAGTGTTCATTCCAAGTCGATTGCTGTGCGTAACAGTGCATGTCCTGCTGCCGAACAATTCAACAATTGAAATCATACGACATTTGTAAATCTACAGAACAGCCTTCCCAGACACATCCTTCTGTCACAAAGTCTATTCGACTGCCATGACTGTTGCATTCCTGTACTCAAGGTCCAGCCTGGTATGATACAGTGAGTCTCTTCTCCCCGCTGCTTATAGAAAGAGGGAAAGTAGTTCACTTACCCGCGAGGCAGAAGTGCATCAACGTGAATATTGCTTCGCTGGCAGGTTGGTACTGCGAGAGCCGAAACGTTAAAGTTTTGATAATATCCGATGCCAGGCAGTAAGATGTTTAGGTTCCAGGAACCCGCACGCTAAAGCATGCTTCTAAGCTCATGCGTGGGTTGAGGTAAACTCCATTAGTGCAACTGTTTATCGCTAGGGCAATTCCAACCTCGATGGATGATGCCAACGAAAACTAGGCTCCGCCGCTTCGGTAAGCATCGAGCAAGGCCAACTCTGCCCGTCGTGCCCTGGCTCGACCAAGCATTATATGAGCTGAGGCGGTGGGTAATATCTCGCCTCGGCAATCATGACGGATCAGAAAATTGGCAGACTGACGTTTCCCCAGACACTGCCCCGGTCCTGTCTTCCGTCGGGTTTATTGTGCTCTATTGGTAGGATGCTGCATCAAGAAAATTTCTGAGCTAGAAATTCTGCCTGCTTCGCTCTTCATATAGTTTCATTTGACCACGAGCACAATGCCGCATCGCATAGCGTCAAGCCGCCTGGTTAGCGAGTCAGGCGCAGGGCAGTCGCATGTCACTCGCATTTCTAGTTCCGGCATCCAAGCCGGTACTGTACCTGTTATCAACTATTTGGCTCGATGCCCCGCCTTCAGGGCGGACATTTTGCCCCTAGTACATATGATCGTTGATCCGCGCCGCGTCAAAAAAGCGGACTCCACTGCACACCGCAAATTTTCACCGACTATCTATACTTATCCGTGCAGTGGGTTGAATAAACACGCCAGGAACAAGAACAAGAACATTTCACCACCCGACACGGGTCCAGACTGTGTTGGAGCCAATTCAAATATTGATCGACTCGTTCCGCCGTTCCCGCTTGGAACGGCCAACATTACCCGCTATGAATACAGCGCGTACCTTGCCCCACAAGCGCGGTCGAGCCAATCTATTCCACAAAGGAGGCTGTGGGCGGTAAGGCAAGTGGATCTCGTTTTCCCCGATGCAATCCTCACGTAAATATGCCACCAGTGACCCTGGGGCCTGAAGGCCTGAGCGCTGGAGGACGTGGTGATCCGGGCGTACGGTGGTTACTACTACCAAGGTGTAGACCCCACTGTTAGTATATAAAGCAACTAACTTCGGTGTCCCTTCGTCAGTTCAAGTCCTCCAACCTCTTTTGAAAATGAAACTTTTTGCATTCATCGCATTCCTCGCTTTCGCCGTCGTGTCCGTGCTCGCACAGACGATCGAACTCGGTACTCCGACCTCCGGAACTGTCCTGCATCGGGGGAAAAACTTCGTCGCTGAAGTCATCGAGCCTGTAAGCCTCAGATCAGATATTCCAACAGGAGCTGATAAATCGTTCATTTCAGGGATCCATCGAGGGTTGTATCCAAGTGGGCATTGCACTCGCGATCGCCAACTGCAACAACGGAGTCTGCCCGCAGCCAGCAAACCAGCTCGGCGATGTCCTCTACGCTGGTCCCTGGACCCCCACTGCGCACCCGGGCCCGCAGGGAGGGTTCTACCAGAACTTCACCTTGCAGGTGTCATCGTCCATGTCTACCGGACCTGCGATATTTTCATTGACCCATCTATGCTTACTTGGGGTGATGTCACTTTAATTGATTATTTCCGTCTGAAACGTGCTGATGTGCGGTTGTATCACAGGCTGGACCATATCCGCTCCTTGAGTATCGCACTGCATCTGTTACCATTAATTGAACGCTTTGGTATCAATTCTCTCGGAATAACGCAGCTTTTCAAGTTAGTTTCGGATGTTAGGAGTGTTTAGGACAGTATTTACTGGCGATGGACTGCGTTACGATCAGATGCTATTGATGCGATGGACATGTACTGAATTCACAACGGACGATTTTCTTTTTGACCTCACTTTGGACTGCTAGTACATAGCTGATCGAATTTTGAAACGCTTATTTCCCCCTCCCGCACTGCGTGACAAGATTTCTCTCTGTGATTAGGCGGCAATATCTATCTTGCCTTAAAATACTTGAAGAATCCTTTGAACCCAGGAATCACCCAGAGGTCGATATTCCTGGCGTGTGGGACAATAGTATTGCTGTGGCGAACCAAGTCGAGTATTGTCAATGGTCTGGTGACTCTGCGCCCACGAACAGGGGCCTAGCTAGGCACGAACCGACGGAACAACCCTGACACTGGCAGAGTTTTCCCAATTCGAAATAGTCTGCCTTCCGAACCAGTGCCTGTCACGTATGACGTATGACGAAGTGCCTCCGCCCTCAAGGAGTTGATTGCAAGTATAATCAATGGAATGATCCGCCACCGCGTCAAAAAGCGGTGGTTGTCTACGACTTGGAATGTCGGATATTACTACTCACTAGAAATCTTTACTCTCGTACACTTCCAGGTATGCATCATAGATCAGACACGCTTAGAAAGTAAAGGTCATCGCGTTGCAGTCGAGGCCATTGGATACAACGGACCTGATCCAAATATTGACCGACTCGATCCACCGTCAGATCTTGCAACGGTCAACGTTCCCCGCATTCAGATTAAAATGCAGTGCACCGGCAAATGCTGGCAAAGGGTATATGTCATGCACGTTATTGAAGCCGATCAACCACACAAGAGGACTGGGAATAGGGACCACAATTTCTCGATTGGAAACGCACAACGCAGCATCATGACGCTACTCACCGCCATGCACAGGGGTATATAAAACATGCCTCGTTCGTTCAAGTTCTGCAACCTTTCCTCAACATGAAACTGTCCGTATTCGTCTCTATTCTCGCTGGTGCCGTGGTTTCCGTGCTCGCACAGACCATCGAGCTCGGTGCCCCGACCGATGGAACTGTCCTTAGCCCCGGAGAAAGCTTCACTGCTCAGATCGTACAGCCCGTAAGCGTTCTAGACAAGTGCACCACGTACCACTTCATTTCTTCTAAAAAAAACATCGATCACAGGAATCCATCGAGGGTTGTACCCAAGTGGGCATTGCACTCGCGATAGATAACTGTAACAATGGAGTCTGTCCGCAACCTACCGACCAGCTCGGCGACGTCCTCTACGCCGGTCCCTGGATGCCCACTGCGCATGCCCCGGGAGGGTTCTACCAGAACTTCACATTGCAGGTGTCACCATACATGTCCGCCGGGCCTGCTATCTTCACTCTAACCCATCTTTGCTTGCTTGGGGTAATGTCGATTTACGCACCTTATTTTCGTCCAATCAAGCTGAAGCCGCACGACCTATAGGCTGGACCATATCCGTTCCTCGAGTTCCGCAACGCGACCGTGACCATTTCTTGAACGCTTTGGACACAATTTGTTGGGAGTAAAAGTTGATTCCAGGGTTTCGAATAGTACATAATATTGTCGAAAAGGTACGGAGCTGGGTACCCTGGCGATGGATAGCGCGACGAAGGTGGCGTTATGGACGAGTATGTAAAACTACAATGGACGATATTCCTTAGTTTCTGCTTTGTTTTATTTGGACTAGTACTCACTTCCGAGAGACCACGGGGTCAGCGAATACTACGCATGTAGTGAAGTCGCTGAAGTGAGAGTGAGATACTCTTGCGACACCCTGGATGCCGTTTGTTTGGCTGGGACGCAAGAGCAGTAACTCAGCGGGTCCGCATGGAATATGCCGAGAGATCTCTTCTTGCTCTTCCTGCTGCAGAGGACAGGAATGGATGAGTTGAGATGGCATTTTTGCACAAACACGTCAAGGCTGTACGCACTCAGCGAGAGCTCGCAAAAGTGACTTCCAGAATTGCCAGAGAGGAGGCCGAAAGGCTTGCAAGGGAGAGGCCGGAGCTGTGGCTGTGTTATGTAAGAGATTTCCCGGGCGCCGGCCTGACTCCGCCGACTGCTCAAGCTCAAGCGCTCACTCGTATATTCACCCATTTCAGAAACAAATCTAGTCGAGTATGAATCCAACTGATACCCTTCGTCCCTTTGCACAGCGAACTGAAGGTGGCTTTACAGCAAAGACGATCACCATCAAAGGTGTGCTGATAAGACTGTCCCGGTCCCTCACGTTGACATTTCCTCCCTTCAGAAATCGAACTGCGCGGGCGCAAGCAACGCAAGATCCTCCCGAGGCAGTATAAAGTCGAGTTTAACATAGGCAATACTTCACGTCTGACGAAGAAGGCAAAGGAGAAGCAGAATGGCACCGCTTGGAACGACACTTTATCTCTGTGGGCGAATATTCTCCGTTCTATGCCAGAAAACTGATTTCTCTCAGTGACGGTGAAGATCGTTCAGAGCTCGTCGTCAAGGTTTTCCAAAAGCACCGCACTGGAAAAGACGAACTGGTTGGATCTCTCTCTGATACCATCGGCAACATTCTGGGAAAATGCACTGCGGACAACGGTACGATGACATTTAAGTCGTTGCATTCTACTGATGCTATCTCTCCGATCAGTATTTGAAGGTCCTCTTACAAACTCGATCGTTACCTCCAATGCCTCCGGGATTACGATCAAGTTTGTGGTAGCTAGTGCCGGGGACACTCATAACGCAGACGAAGTCCAAGCCGTCGCCGGGGCCATCGAAACGGTCAACACACTTAGCACACCAGCAACCGTTGGCATAGTAAGTTCGGCGGTTGACGCTGAACCAAACGTCGTGAGCGCGGTACAGACGATCGATAACGTGTGCGGAGGCCTTTTGGAGAGGATCGAACTTTTCAACAAGATCGTGACCGGCATTGCAGAGGTATTTTGTTATTGAGTCTCGACGCTGTATGATCTCATGGCGAGACAGATTCACCCGTATGCGGCGGTTGCTTGGTCTGTTATATCCATTGCGAACAAAGTGCGTCTCTTATCTTGTCATTTGGCCGTTGGCTAATCGCTCGTCGTGTTACACACAGGTACTGGTGGACCAGAAGAACCGCGACGAGCGGATCATTCAGCTGGCGGCCACTATGAAGGATGTCTTCAGTTTCCTCAACGACGCTGAACCTCTGAGGGCTATCAAGGCGCACATCAATACCATGACGCTTCTATTACAACAAGTAACAGAGTGCGCGTTCTTTATCACCGCATACGCCAGGCAAAAGAACTTTTGTTAGTTGTCGTCGAACCATGACTCTTGTCTCTTCTGATCTGTATATCCAGGGATTCGGACGGCGAAATACACGCTCTCCGATGTAGATGCAAAGATCAAGGACTACAAGGCTAAGCTGAAAGAACTCAAGACCGCATTCCTGGAGGGTGTAGCAGTGCAAACGGGAGTTACTGTCGTCCGTATGATGAATACCGTGGACCATATTGGTAGGCACAATCCCTTCGAACTTTGAGCGGCTGCTCACGTACGTGGAATATAGCGGAATTCGTCGAGCTGAGCGACATGCCATATGCGACTGGTGCTAGATATGTGCGGGAAAAAGGATGCTTGCCTGGGACACGCGAATCGTTGCTCCGCGACATTTGCGATATCATCAACAATCCAGACCAGGATGCCCCACGGG
>JBBPNU010000470.1:0-16842 GCA_038091055.1 Leccinum angustisporum
AGTCAATACATTCATTTCTTGGTATATTCGACGGTGGGATGAGCCCATAGAGTGTTGGCACTTCAGCGACGCAAAGTTTCTTTATCTCCGAACGAAACGTCGCAGCATCATTGTAGATCTACTTAAAAGTCACGGTCAGCGAGAACAAATTATAGAACAGTAACGAACGAGTGTAGAAAGCTCGGGTTTGTATTTCGGAAAGTATTTATCCTCTAACTTGTAGCCTTCACGGTCGAATCGTCGAAGAACTTGATTGATGATATCACAAATCATTTCATTCCGTGCTTGGCGGCGCTGTGGAAATGCATCTGAAACAGATAAGTAAACACGCCATTCTAGCTTGGCTATGTCGATCAGCTGCTTCCACGAATCAGGCCAAAATGCACGCTTCTCGGCTTCCTTGTTACGGTTGCTGGGTCTCATATCTACAAAGGGTTCGACCAATTTATCTTCCGATAATGTTTACTCAGAGTCACTGTCACTTACGCTTGCTCCGTCTTGTATCCGCAACCACTTCAGCCGATTCGTCTTCTGATGTTGTCGACTCGGAGTCACCTCCGGAACGTTGAACACGTCGACGACGGGAGGCCGAGGCCCTAAGTTCCTGTTGTGAAGGTGGGCGGGGGGGGCCATTGCGTTCGTGGTGACGCTGGAGGACATCAAACTCGCGATTATTGTCATTGCGCCGAGAGCCAGTTGGCAGCCTCTTGGATTGTTGGGACCGTTGCTTGGACTTAGCGACAGGCGATGGCCCACGAGGCTTGGTGACACGCTGCTGGTGCGCCCGACGTTTCGTAGACGTCGATGGCCGGTGGGAGGAGGAGCCGTCCGAGTTGGCCGAATCACCTGAGGCAGAGCGCGCTGGAGAAAACCAATTAGTATGAACGTGACTATAGAAACTCTACATACCTCTGGACTTTCCATGGTGGTTGACGCGTGGTTGATGCGTTCTATGTTTCGTAGATTTGGATGGGCGGTCACGGTTGGAAGCCGACTTGTGTGCTGTGGAAAATGGATTAGTATCAACACGACCATAGAAACTCTACATACGTTGCTCGTGTCTCGTAGACGTAGATGGGCGGCGGGGTGAAGAGTCGTCCGAGTCATTTGCATCCGAGTCATGTGCCGACTCGCGCGCTGGAAGAAATCAGCGTTGACACGACTACAGAAATTGTACATACGTCTGGACTTTCCACCGTCATTGACACGCTGCTGGCGTTTCGCAGACATAGACGGGCGGCGGGATGAAGAGTCATTCGAGTCATTTGCGTCCGAGTCATGTACCGACTCGCGCGCTGGAGGAAAACGAATCAGCATTGACACGATTCTAGTAAATCTACACACTTCTCTCATCGTGAACGACCGCTGTGGATTCATCGGCATTGCAGGGCTGACCCTCGTCGTTGGAAGCGTGCCCCTGTTCTTCTTCGGCCACATTTTCTGCGTCAGATTGGTCAACAGTCCATGGAACTTGCTCGTTCTCGTCATCTGTTGTAACTTCAATCTCAATGTCACGCCAGCACATAGGAATCGCACCATGAAATGTGTATCCCTCAGGCGGTAGGGTCTCCATCCAACGGTAACCTCGTCGAGGCTTCTCAACGGAATCTCCGGCAGTAGACTTGAAGCCGAAACGAGAGGACTTGTCAGCCCGTTGAAATGAAGGGTTTTCATCGGGATCGATTGACTCCCTGGCCGCAACCTATAGAGTTGTCGGTGTCAGCTTGCAGGTGAAAACGAAGAGAAAGTATACCTGTTTCTCCTTCGTCGCAAGATTTTTCGTTTTGTCACTGGCACGAGCTTTCGGCTTTGACGGCGCCATGTTGTTCACCGGTTCATCCGAAGGAATGGAATTGTGTTTGCGCTGCTCTTGAGTAATGGCATCGCCAACCTTCTGGAGCTGACGGAGGGAACCACCCTTTCCAGCTCCCGTCCTTGCGGTGGAACGCCTTTTCGCTCCTTGTTCATCGCCAGAGGCGACTTCTGCTCCGCGCTTCCTACTCATGTGGCCAATGCCAAAACAAGACAAGTTGTCAATATTTGTAATCCAAGAACTTAACCAAGCAAGACCACACTCGGGAATTACCGCCTGGCGTGGGCAAAAACTGGCGGCCAGGTCCTGTAACATCCAGACAAAAATTGTGCTTGAAATGTGCATTAAAGAGTGCGGCAGCTAACAAAAGGAAGGCCAACGGTGGGATGAATATTGAAACGAGTTATATACAATATAACCAGAAATACTAACCGTGAACTAATTGGAGTCCGTGACGAGTGTCATCTTCACGTGTCCGCGCTGCGTATTCTTGTGCTAAGGACGGGGATGGAAATGGGGACATCGTCGTCACGTCGTCCGTGTCGCCAGTCATCGTCGATGTCGTGGCGCGTCCGTTGGGACACGCTCAGCGGGTGTGCCGTGTGGAGAGGGAGAGGAAAGAAAGTGGCGGCGTGGGAGAGAGAAAGAACGGGCGTGCGTCGTCGTCGTCGTCGTTCGTGGTGGCGGTGGCTCGTTGTGACACGCGCCGTGTCTTCGTCGGCGGCGGCGTCGGTGCCACACCCGCGGGTGAACGAGCATGCACTATGCTGACCTTCGAAATCGAGTGCAACGATCAAAGCATCCTGTCGGCATCACCGACATCCATACCCCCTCCGTCGTCCGCATGGTTGAACCTGCAAATGACGTACGAGATTTCAACGCGAAACTCTTTCCGGCGGACTGCTCCCCCATCGACAACAAGAGCGAACAATTTTTCACAACAATGACAACTTGGATGCCATGTGCGACTGAAAAAACAATTCGTACAACCCAAACGACTGGGATCCGACGACCGCCTCCCGCTGAGCAGTATCCAGATCGGCGGAGCAGCCACATCTAGCACGACAGCGCAGTTCGAAGGGTGGCTGCAGGAGACGGCGTTGAGAGTCGTAGCCAGATCATTATTCGTCGCCAAACTCGGGGCACGACGATCGATTCGCCAGCGTGGAGGACTCAGACCTGGCGAGGACGGCGCGAAGCGGGTTGAGTCCGAACGAACACTCCATTCCGTCCGTTGCGTCCATCTTTGCTCCGCCGACGGGATCTGCGTCGGCCGCTGAGAACGAGCGTATGGAAGACGAAAAAGGGGACCGGCGTTCTGGATACCCTCGCAGCACCAAGCTCCATGAGCACCTGCTCGCCCGCAGCCGGGGTTTCGCTCTGAACGCGTATATCCTCGATTTTTATACACACGGCCAAGTGCAGCATAGGAACTCGACGAGCCATCTCCGGCTCGGTAAGCTGAAATGTTCCAGCCACGTTTCCGGGTGACATTCGATTGCTCCCTGCCACCGTCACGGCAGCGAAGACCGTATGCAACTTTGAGCTTGATGGCAAGCGCGTTGGGATAGAAGATGGATCGCGGCAGCGACCCGGTGTGAGCTAATTCCGACGGAGCTAAGCTTCGTCCTCTGCATGGATTTCAACGACATTGCTCACCGTTTGCGTATCTACGCCTCCTCTCGATTGGTCGCGATTGCCACTTCCGACGAAGTCAGACTCCTCTCGACTCGTCGCTGCCACCGTACAACTCTGCAACAAAGATCGCATACGCCGTTGAGCTTGATGGACAGGGTCCGACTCCAACAGCTCCGAGACATCGGCCAGTCCGGTGCAGAAAGTGACGGTGGACACCAAGCCTGGGCCCCCAGAAATGCGTCTTTGAGACTCTCCGCCAGACATTGCATGTCCGCCATGCCGTGTCGTCGACCATTGGGGCGCGATGTCAGAGGGGCCATCGCAATCCCATCGTAAGCAAAGGAGGCGAAATCAAACTCGGAATCGAGGTCGGAATCTGAGCCGGAGCCCTCAGATAGATCGTCTTCGCCTTGTCCCGGGACATAGAGGAATCCGTCTGGACGAATTGTCGTACCGATGATCTTGACTGACGAAGTTCACCTTGGTCGGCGAGCTTGTGTTGTACGGCGGAACTTGTTTGCCAGTGACTCTGGCCTTGGTAACTTTGTTCGGCATCTCACGCGAGTGCCGTCCTTCTCGTTCTCGTCCCCATCGTTCTCGTGCATATCCAAGAACGAGGTCATACCATACGGCTTTGGGTCCTGCTTCGGAACATCCTTTGCTTCCTCTTCCACATATATTGCCGGTGCAGAAGGTGTCGCGGGACGGCATTCCACGAGCTGGGGATCATTGAATGATTAGAAAGCAAGCGCAATGAATGGTTCAATCCGCTCACATTCCAGAAAGTGGGATGGAATAATCTCGCATATACCATGTTGACGCGCTGATCAAGTTCGTGTCGGCTCCACCAAAACTCGGAGCATTGATAAGCGTCAAACGCACCTCTGGAAAATTCTCGAGCTGAACGACGCAGTGGGATGCAGTCGCGGTAGACGTCGTGGAGGAACCAAGTTGACGGATGGACGACAAGAGGCCAGTGAAGGGTGACCGGGTGATGTTCTTCTGGGCAGCATTAGCTGATTCCCGTCTATGGTACAGGTACCCGGCGAGTGAGAAGATGGCGACCACGGCGAAAAGGAAGCCGCCTGCTCCAACGAGGTACTGGGAAGACGTCGAAGCAGACTGACCAGGCGAGCCAGGGAGCGCGTTGGGATAGAGAATGGATTGCGGCAGCGACTCGGTGCGATTGCTAATTCCGACGGAGCTAAGTTTCGTCTTCTGCATGGATTTCAACGACATTGCTCACCGTTTGTGTATCTGCGCCTCCTCTCGATTGGTCGCGATAGCTACTTCCGACGTAGTCAAAGACACTTCGCCTCCTCTCGACTGGTCCCCGCCCCCGTACAAGTCCGCAACAAAGATCGCATGCGGCGTTGAGCTCGATGGCGAGCGCGTTGGGATAGAGAATGGATTGCGGCAGCGACTCGGTGCGATTGCTAATTCCGACGGAGCTAAGCTTCGTCTTCTGCATGGATTTCAACGACATTGCTCACCGTTTGCGTATCTGCGCCTCCTCTCGATTGGTCCCGATGGCTACTTCCGACGTAGTCAGAGACACTTCGCCTCCTCTCGACTGGTCCCTGCCACCGTACGACGAAGACGACATACGTCGTTCAGCTTGATGTCGAGCGTGTTGTGATAGAGGATGGATTGCGGGAGTGATCGCGTGCGATTGCTAATTCCAACGTAGCTAAGCTTCGTCTTGTGCATGGATATCAACGACATTGCTCACCGTTCGTTCTTTCTTATTTGCGGTTCCTCAGTACTCATTCCTCAAGGCCTTCTCCTTGAATGTCTCCTTCGAATTTGATGTCGATCATGTAATACAATGACTCTTCTATCATATTCTTTTTGAGGTAAGGTGAGGCCATGCCCTCAAAGCCGAAAAGAGGACGTCCATTGACCACGACGACTAACGGTGTTCGCGGTCTGACCGTCGTGTGGCTTGGCTCAACAGCGGGAGGGCGGGGAGGCGGGGAGGCGGGCGGGCGGGCGATACGCAGGTGCAGATTAGAGTCAAGTCTCCGACGCGGCAAACTCCGATACTTTCCCAAACAAGCACCGCATCGTGGCAACTTTACTAGTTGTCCCGCCGACGAAGAGGCCATTATTAATTTATGATCAAGACGCATCGTGAACGGTGCATGCTCGATACTTAATCGCATGCGGCGTTGAGCTCGATGGCGAACGCGTTGGATAGAGAATGGATTGCGGCAGCAAATCGCTGCGATTGCTAAGCTTCGTCCCGTACTGCAATTTGAGACTAATTCAGACCGCACGCGTCGCCGATCAGCGTAAATTTCTGTCAATCAGCGTCTTTGCGTGACGCTGATAGGCTGATCATTTTGTCTAGATGTAGTTGCACAATCACGGGCAGCGGATGTGCCTCAGTGTTGAACACCCATTTGTCTAGCGGCAGCGGAACCTCGTCCAAGAACATGAGATACAAATATTTGAGAGTCTCGGCTAAAAAGTAACTGGAATACGTCGAGGCGATGAGGACTCGCATTCCTAGGAGAAAGTACGCGAGGTCCGCGTGCAGTACTCACCTCGGCATCGAATCCTGCTTAATCGGATAGGGTGTAGTGACGTTCTCGATGGAGGCATACCCCGAAGGAGTCTTAGTGTGGCGTTCGATGGCTTGGAACACTTCCCAGCCCCGATGCCGCCATTTGACATCGCCCGTCGTTCGCCATAGGATGTACATCGATTCGATCGTCTGCGCGACCAAACGGCCAAGGTGAAAGAAATGAACCAAGGAAAAGAATGGCATGGTGGTGAGCACAACGCGAACGCACGCACATGATCCCGAAGGTGTCACGTACCTCAGGTCGCAAGTAATACGCCGCGTTCTTAATCATATAGTCCCTCCCTATTGGATCTTGAGGTGGTTGTTTGACTATACTCTGTTCTGTCGGCTCCGATATCTTGAGCGTGGAGTTCTTGCTCAATGGACTCGTCCACGGCTCCAAATCGCCTACGCCTGGCGGCAGACGTGTCTGTTCCCATCTCCTTCCCCATAGGTTGCCAAGTCCCCACCAACCACCGCCATCTTTATTTCGCGCATTCCACGCACGCAGTTCATTCATCCACCGTATCTCGCCCATCTCCTGATCGACGTTCATCCATACGATCTCGGGTCCCAACCCCGTCGGTTGATCCGCGTAAGTCACATAACATGTTTCCGCAATCCCTTCTGCTGCCCATGAATGTAGGTCTGACAAATTAAACTCGGAGAGAGATGGGCGTATGCGCGGCGGTCCGCGGGTAACAGATCGTCTGCGAGCGCAGCTGTATTTATTCCGAGCGCGTCGAGGTCGTTGAAGGGGGAGGAGATGAACACCGAGCGCCAGCAGGCCGGGGAAGAAACAGGAAAGATGTTCAAAGGCATGTGAGGCACCCAACCATCTGGTGCCCTTGGTTGCATCCGTTACGTAGAGGAGGTGACGGTTTGGGCTGAGGAAGAGCAAGTTGTTGATGACATAAGAGGTAAATCTGAGATCTATTATAACGTCAACCATCTGTGAACTGTCTCCCAAGAACGAGCGACAGACGAACACATTTCGAGATTACGCCTGTCTGTGCGTGCGGTCATCAGGAATTGTTTGAGTGTGTATTCGTGGCCACTATCCGCGAGGGCCCCGACGGAGAGAAAGTCTGTCCAAGATTAATTGCTTGTGAAGAGGGCAAAGTATGAGCCACTCACTGCCGGTTGGAGTACCTTTTCTAAGACTCCATCGTGTGGGATACATTCCACCGGTTTCACTCAGGTTTGCAGTATAAAGCAGATCAGTAACCCTTGTTGCCTGTAGCAATGGATAAGTTACGGCTCGAAACAAGTACAAGGACAGAACACCAACACGATCAACGTGTTCTTTTTTTCCTGTGATCTTGCCCAGGAAAAATAAATAAAAACTGCCCACCACAGTGATCGAACTCACAAGGATACCTCTCTCATACTCTTCCTGGCGCGCAGCCAACACCGTCCCCCGGTGGGCTTATACTCGTCCTGCAAGCGATCGGCGACGACAAGCTCGGCGAACTGGGCAAACTGGCGCGCGACTTGTTCGTCGGGGGAGAACACTGGTCGATTACGCGCAGTGTTGTGGAGCACCGTTGAGAGGGTGTTCAAGCGGGTACGCACGAGCTCGGCCGACGGTGGTGTGAGGGACTGTTCTGACCAGAGACGGCGGACTTGTCAGAGTGGGAAAAGGGCTCGACGTTGGTCTCTGATACAGAGTTCACCACGGCGTGCACAACCCGCCGTGAGGTAGGCTTCCAGTCGTTCGGGGCCAAAATCGTCAAGGGGATTGATAAGGAGGGCGCTGTAGACCTGGGAGTGCTGGGAGATGAGGTAGGAGAGGGTGTCGTAGGATACGAGGGTGGAGGTATAGGTCCGTGTGTCTGCGAAAGGGGAGGAGGAATCTACACCAGAAGACCTCATAAGACGAGCGACGATCTCGTGCGCGAGCACGACGAGGTCACGTTCGCCGGGTGCATATGAGAGTCCGTGAGGCTATGTCGATCGGCGCGGTAGGGCGTGTGGGTATGTCCCCGTCGTCATCCCCATCGTCGGCGGGACGATCCCGAACCACCACAACGCCTTTACAGCTCGTTTGGTTGATCCTGAGTGCGGAACGACCTCTTCCAAAGCAGACACGAGCCAGCGAGCGTCGTTTTCCGGGACGTTCTCTTCCCAGTGCAAGTCGCGCAAAGTCGGACCACGACCGGGGAGGACGCACGACGACGGATCGGTAGCCTGTAAGTAGTCTGCCCCATCGATTTGAACGCGTGCACGAAGTCGGCGAACCCTAGTATCTGTGTCGGTGTGCTGTGTGAGAACGTTCTACCGAGGGATACGCGACTAGACGCACCTAAGAGTACCTCTCAAGACCACGGGGGACGACGGATCGGTATGTCGATCCCTACGAGTCCGTCCGCGCGCGTCGGACCGACGTTGAGAAGCAGTACCGACTTCCCGAGTTCGAGAGCGTGTTTGACCAACCTGTGGGGGCGAGTTAGTTTCCGCAAATGATGCGATGCGATCTTGCTCACCGGTAAGCTGAAAAGGTCGCAACGGTGGTTCCGATGAGGAATAGTTTGTCCGACCGTTCGACGTCGCGGAATCTGTGCGCGCAAAGGCGTCGGTCTCTGTGGCACAGGAAACGAGGCAAGAAGACGCTTACGAGCGTTCTTTGATAGTCTAGGGTATCGACTCGCCAAAGAAGATCAGGTCTAGTTTGTGCTTCGAGCGAAGCGTCAAGCGTTGATCAGCGCGGAAGTGGAGCCCACGTGTGTTCGTATTCAAGTTGCGTTGGCCCTGTGCCAGACATTCTGGACATTCCGGCACGACAAAGTCGTCGTACGACATGCCTTGGATGTCGACCCATACTAGGGGTCGTCGCGTGAGCACGATGTCATGGGAGGAACCAGTTTTGTGATGACGGACGTCACCGTCTGGATTCGTTCGGGGTTTTTCGCCGGTCGTTTCGAGCTCATCGACGAAAGCCTTCCACTTGGGGTTGCTGGCGGACAAGCGGTCCTGGAACGTGTACGGTGTCTCTGCTGACGACATGGCCGAATCGACAATGTACCCTCTGTCTTATCGGTCAGAACCAAAGTGTACGGTTAGAAAAAAAAAGGAAAACTGAGATGCAGCGTCCCGTGGAGTTCGAGGATGTGCTGGTCGATGCGCGCGTCGTCCCAGAGGTGTGCGATGGCTTTGCGGTGAAGACCGTCGACGTTCTGCGTGACGGTCTTGTGGATGCGGCCGGCGTGTTGGAGAGCGGCGAGTGCGTAGTGGGTCGTGTTCGGTCGTGCATCTCGGACCGGTGGATAACCGAGGTATGAACGGAACCTGTGACAAGGGGAGGCGCCGTCTCAGGCTAAGGAGCATGTGCGTGGTCAGACAGCGGCGTGTCATTGACGCACCAGTAACGCTGCCTCAGCCTGCCTGGACGGCGTGCAATGAGACGAACATGAGACGGCGCCAGGACGGAGGAACGAGAATACGTACCTGAATGCATATCCGCTAGGATTGTCTGCGACGAGTTCGTGGTACTGTCGATAGTTTCAGAGTTCAGACCGCCGCTCGTTGGTTAAAGTCCACGTACGAAGATGGGCCTTGGGGGGTCGGGAATGAGGGTGCGTGCGCGACGAGTGAATAGAAGACGTATAGTCTGCCCCATCGATTTGAACGCGTGCACGAGGTCGGCGAACCCTAGTATCTGTGTCGGTCACGGTGTGCTGTGTGAGAACGTTCTACCGAGAGATACGTGACTAGACGCACCTAAGAGTACGTCTCAAGACCACGGGGAGATCCCGTTTGCAAACGGCATCGCGCTCTTGCCATCGGGTACACAGCTGGCCGTCTCCGCCTGCTCCCTCGGCCTCGTCCACTTTTACGACGTCGTCAACGTGAGCACGACCACCACTCCAACACTCACCTTCTCGCATAGCGTGCCCGTCCCGTTTTTCCCTGACAACATCGCCTACGACGACGACGGCGCGCTCATCGCGGCCGGACACCCACACTTTCCCTCGCTCATCCGCGTTGCTGCGAACGAGACCAGGGCGAGATCGCCCAGCTGCCAGTGGGCCGTCTCCATCAAGAAGAAAATGAAGACGAGGACAGCACGGGGGACATATGACCACCTCGCGCCTTCGTCCGCGTCCAAGTTCGCCCCAGCGGTGTCGACGGACGAGGTGGAAACCTTGTTCCAGAGCGATGGATCCGTGTTTGGGTCCTCGTCGACGACGCTCAGAGATTCCCGGACAGGCGCGATTTACGTTGCAGGGTTGTACGAACGTCGTAGGCATCTTCACGTGTCGACCTTGATGCACATATTTAATAATTGTCGTCTGAATCGTTTGGTTTTCATTGAGACATACAAATCGTGTGTTTATTGAGGAAGAAAGAAAGAAAGAAAAATAAAAAAGAGGCCCTCGACGGGGGGCATAATCCTTGTCGAAAAAGGACACATCGTCGGTCGGATGCGAGAAAGATGCGCAAACAACAAGACCAAGTAATTAAGTAAAAGAAAAGAAAAGAGAACCGCTCGGAGGTAAGGAAATGATGTACAACGTTGCGGTGCTCATTATACCCCAGCACATTATAAAAAAAGCTAGAAGACAACAGACAGAAACGGTCGACATCCTACAACAAATTGTTATCCAAAGATATTTGGAAGGAATGATCTAAAAGGACAGATCAGTTGACGAGACATGACTTTATATCAGGACACACGCACACAGCGCTCATGCCAATTGCGAATGCAGCGACGCCCCAAGCAAACGACTTGGTTCTCGGTTCCAGTTTGAACCGCGATACATGTTTGTTCGTCGCAATCTGTCGTTCTTCGGTCTCTGGTTCCTTGAAATCAAACCGCAACTCCTCCTTCTCCCCACCCTCCTCTTCCGTTTGCATCTTTTGCAGGTCGCGTTCGGCCTTTAGACGTTCGATCAACTCCCTCTGTTCCGCAATGTCCTGAGTCATGCTCGGTTTTGCGAGCTCGATGGTCTTTGCCTCCTCCTCCACGATGGTCTCATCCGACCCTCCAGGCGTCGTGACCTCGGACAGACGAACAGCGCGGGCAATCCGCACTGGTTTTGGTGATTTGACCGGGACGGGTACTGGACTCTTTGTCCGTGCAGACCGGCGAGGAGGTGGTAAACTACTCGGTAGTGCTGGAGAGGAGACCGAGGAAATTTCCTTCCGTCGCTTGGCTATGGGTGTCAAATAGATCCGGTCTGCCAATGGAGACTGTTTTGAGCATGGTTTTCAAGATCATTGTGACCGGCTGTTCATTTCCTTGTGAGTTGGCCGGCGTGCTGTCGGAGTTTGGAATGACACCATGTGAGTGAAGTTGGACTTTCCGGCGCGGTCCGGCTCGGTTCGGGTTGGTCCGGCGTCGTCCGCGGAGTTCCCCGAACTCTGAATTTCAGTGAATCCCACCAAGACATATGCCTACGTACAGATTATCGATGCCAACCCTGTATCCGACAGCGGGCTAGCTCACCATAAGAACAAAGGGGTAAAACGACGTGATTATTCCAATCCATGTTGGCGTGCCATGTACATACTTGTACGTCTATCTAAGTCAAATGAAGGTGAGTAGTACTACAGTGTGTAGTCATGCAGTTCGTTCGTCGCCGAGCAGTTGCCAGTGCCCGATGCTGTTATGCAAGAAGAAAGCTAAAAAGAAAAAAGGTTACCCCAATGGTCTGTTAACAATGGGGCAAAAGGAACGGTCAAAAGTATTTCATACAAAGGGTTCACCAATGAACGGAAAACCCTTGAATGGTGCAACTGCAACTGCTGCGGCTCTTATCCAAGAAACGAGACAAATGAATGAAAATGCTGGACGGAGATACGCTGTGAGATAGGGTCCGCGCGTCATCGCCGTCCTTGATGAGGCACTGGGCGAGCAGGCGAATGTGCTGGCGGATCGAACCAAGGCTTGTCTTGCACGAGCACAAGGGAGTACGCGATATTGCGCAATCGGGTAATCCATTGGATGGCCAACATTTCCATGAGGAAGTATTTAAGACCCATAAACAGGCCGTCGACAGCTGCAACACCGAGGACGAGAGCGCCATACGAGTTGATGCAAGCGGCGTCGGGGTTGGCAGACACCTCAAACATCAGACGAGAAAGCAGGAAGGAGAAAATCGGTGTCATAGCGCCGGTCGCCAAGCACGCGGCGAGACCGAGGAAGAAGACATCTTTGGCGGGAATGGTCGGATATATGACACGGAGCGTCACGATGAGACTGGGTGCAGGAGCACATTCCGGTGTCGAGGGTATCTGGTCGGGCTGGGCAACCTGAAAACGACCACTTGCTGCTGGTGAACCTTATGGAGAGCTAGTCCGCTGTTCATCCGTTTGCAGTGAGGTGCGATGGGGTGGGAAGAGATGAAGTTCAGCTATTGTGAAAGTTACTGTTAGTGTTAAGCAAAGATGCTTGATTGTGCTTACCGAGCCTTGAATTGACTGGTGACCGAGCCTCTCGAATGCATCTGATGTGTTTGACCGCATCGGAGCTACACCGCTCCACAAGAGACTCTAAAAAAGGTTCCATGTGTCCGTGATTTCTTCCTTTGTAAACTGACAAGCGGCAGCCAGAAACTGTGTGATGATTGAAGGTAGAGTTGCAGGAGGTTTGTCGTGAGGATGGGTGGCCGGTAACGTGACACGTCAGACTCAGGCTGATCTCGTCTTTGAGGGCACACGCGATAAGTATTCATAAATCGAAAGGGCTGAGAGACGGAAGCCACGTCCACCGTGTCAGCTGCTGCTGCTGACAGGTGTCTCGATATTCAATAAATAATGGGTTCATCGCGATGGTGCTCGACGTGTCCCCAACCCCAGTCGTCCTCGTGGGTTGCAACACGATCTACACTACCCAAATCAGAAAGTTCCAGAAACACCCGTATCCAGAAACGGCAGCCTGGGCTATTTTGGATTCTCCTCGCTGCCCGAAATCACCTTCAAAACCATGCTTAAAACAGCCCCAATCTCTCTTCGTTTCCTTCTTTCGAGGATCCATTAAAGTTTTGCGAACACCCAGCGACCACGGCGCCTCTGAAGCTGATGACGTGAATTGATCCTTGGCAAATAATACTGCTGCATCATGATCATGATGAATACTGTTCCGGCTTGCTCTCCAGTCCTAGGTCAGAAAGAGACCCTGTACGAAATGGATTGGCTGCTCCAACTCGCGACTGACCAGATCGCTAATTGAGTTCCGCATTCAGCTGCGGGCAAATCTATGGCGATGCGATACTGAGGCATGATCGAGACCATTGATACTACGCCCATTTGTCCTCACATCCAAAGTTGAGCACTGTATCGGTTCAAATCTCAAGGTCAATCCGTGAACGTTCGAACATGAAACAGGAAAAAAAAATTGTCGGTCGCGGAGACGGAGGTACGTAACGATCTATGAGTACAACACCTTATTCTACAGTATCCGATTGTCAGTTCGAATCAAGATAGTTTTCACTTCTCCAATGGGGCGACCGCGTCAGCGACAGAGGTATATAGATCCTTGGCCGTCCGGCTTGTTTTGCGAGGGATCCGTCATGTCGAAGAAGTCGATGAACGATCCTAAGGGGGTGAGCAGCTACTCGTCCAAATGTAAACTTGCTTAAGAACCGATCAACTCGACGATATAGTCGTCCCCTCTCCAGGACGTTCGCAGCCCCAGTTGCATCCACATACCAGATATCAGACCAGTTCAGTGGTGAGTTTGGCAACTTTGGCTGGGGGTATCGTATCCTGCGTATCCCACTGCAACAAACATTCTACCATCGGGTCTCACCAGCTCCACTAAGTAGCTAGCTTATTCATGCCCGACCCGAATACAAGGTTCCGAATTGTTCCGTCAATCATTGTGACAATTTGATATAAGTAACCCGGATCATGAGGTCAACGAGCCCAAGGTACATCCATCGTGCTCCGCGCGGCTAGCGGTGCCTTGGGCAGCAGTTTGTACGTTGCGCGTGAGAGGGAGCTCACGACCCGAGGCTAGGTTTCGCTCGCGATCCTCGAGTGGATCCATCGTTTGTCAGCGCCCTTTGGCTTACCCTTTGTGGTTTACCCTCGTCATTTCCTCGTTCTCTTCGCTGTTCGCGTTACCCACGCTTTCTCATCAGCTCAGTAATATTACGGGAAGATACGGTCGCATGACGAAATCGAGCCTATGTACTCCGCAGTGCGGGAAGGTGAAGGAGCTCGCGAACATACCCACCACCCACAGAAATTCAATAGTGAGGCTTCGCCTGGTATCTTTCATTCGCCGCGAGGGACACTGGGTCGGGCAGGCCGGGGAGTCTACATCCGACCACCGTCTGCCTCGTCTGGTCGACAAAGCAAAGTGAAAATGGAGGGTACAAGTATAGAGGCAGAGGCACGTTTGTGAGGGTGGGAAATGGAAATACAAGTATTCAACACACGAAACATATTTACAATGGCGAGTTGCGGTGGCTCATATTAACAATATTTGAAGTACAAATGATCTGGTGTCTGGTTGTATCATGAGTCGAGCCGTTGAACGAGAAAATGAAACAAAATTGCCAACTACGTTATGTAAATTATCGCTTGTCACCGCAGTGAAAAAAGGCTGCTAAATTGTGATACCGTTGCGCCACCAACGAAAAGTTTGACCAAGGTTTCAAAGGCAGTAAAAATCCTACAGGATTTAGACTTCATATACGTATATGGACCCTTAAAATTTCAAGTCCGTTATCCTTGTCGTCGATGTTATTGTGTCTTCAAGGTTTATAATTTCTAACGAAATTTATGCTTCATTTATTCGAGCGAAAAAACCTGAAGTTTGTAGCTTATGTAACTATCGACGAATATAGCCACTCGATTTCAAGTTTGTTGCGAATAATAAGTTACAGCATGTGGGCGCACCAACAGACGTCATATTTATTCAGACGTGCACCTGCACCTTTAATTTAAAATCTTTGGGCTAATTTAAAATCAAGGCGGCCGCGAGAGTCTCGGTGTTTATGCGACACATTTTTATTCCCACGTTTTGCAGTCACGTTTCGCGCCAGGATAGTAACAGCGATTCAGAAATAGGATACTTATCTACGTTTATAATGCCAATGGTGATGGCGAATGTGTTGCTCCAGGGAATGACAGTACGTCTGAGTCTGAACGTCCCCATGCCAACACTGAGGTCTAGGGATCGGGTTAGCTAGGTCCACGGACGAAAGAGCGAGTGTGCCAGGAGCACTTACTAATGGGGATCAGGATCCTGAGTCCAAAGCAAGTTCGGAAGCTCTGAAATCACTACTGGCAGCCTGAGAGTCAAAGCTCGTAATTGAAGGATTCAAGTCGGTCTCTAGTAAGGCGGCACTGATCTGACCGTGTCTCGATAGTTGTGTGGACCTTCAAGTTGAAGCTTTCTTTGCATCCTTGAGCTCGTGTCTTCGCCGTGTTCGCGTTGTGACAAAGGTATGACCTATATGACAGTCAGACTACACTCTGAGCAGCTGCACAACACGAGTTGCTCGTCCTAATTGCGTCAGTGGTACGGAAATGCTTGAACTCGAGGAAAACCATGCCTTTAATACAATCGGAATGTGTGAATATGGCCCCGATGTCAGTAGAGTCGAGGTGTTTGTGTTGCTACGCGTCTACTAGCTGATCGGAATGGATGCGACAAGTCCGAATCATGTGAGCAATATAAATGAGTTTTTTTTTTTTGAATTTTGGTATAATGTACCGGGGTTGAGTATTCCGAGTCTGGATCTGAAAACTAACGGCCCCAGGCCCTCACTGGCAGGCTACGGTCGATAGGCTATAATGTGTGTGTTATGGACGAGTAATCTAGGGATCTGGGTGAAATCCTTGCTGATGTGACAAGCCTGCCAGTGGGTGAAATGAACCTCACACGGATGGCGAGATCTGTCATTAATCCGTCCGACACACAATCCTCGTTTTTCTGCAGTGGGCGGTTGCAACCCACGAGGCCGGTATCGGGTATTGACACATGCCGGGTGAGAGCATATTGATAAACTTTGATTAACGGACGCATATCATAAATCTGGAGAAGTGAATAGTGATTGAATATCACTTCTAAGACAAAATGCAGCATAATGGGTAGTATGAGTGTTCTCGGAGTCATACTGCGACGTAGGCAAAAAAAGAGAGAAAGAATATTCTTATTGTGTGGAATAGAATTTGCTCTCTCGGAGCCTGGTAAGGGTGGTATCCCAAGAGTACCTACAGGAGTTGACCTTTTGGAATTCTCGTCAATGCGTCATTCTCGACAGAACCTTGTATGACAGATAACGTGGGAGGAGAGTTCGGGATGGCACTTTCAAGTTGGAATGGGCTCCGGCGAGGCGTCTCTAAGACTCACCTAACTTCCGTGACCCGCTGCATGACGTACACTGTGGCCTATTTCTCTCGGTCATCTTGGGCCGTAACTTCTGACACCGAAATGAAAGTAGAGTACCTCGTTGTCAGCTCTGAAGATATATTTGCGCCCCTTGACAACTGGCACCATATCCTAGAAAAAAGTTCGTTCTTGAGGGAAAGGAAATTTGTGGATGGCGGTAGGCAGCGATGCCACGACGCCACTCACCTGGCGGAGTGCTAGTTGCGACCTCGGCGGCACCAAACCAAGCCGAAGTTCTCACGTCTGCCACCTGTCTACGATGCGCATTAGGATTCGAATTCGTTGGACATTCCTTGGGTCCTTGAAGTGTATGACGTCCCAAACCCCAAATAAATAGGCGCGATTTATTAGTAATAGTGGGCGCGATTTAACGGTTAGGTGCGCGATTTAGCAGTTAGGGTGCGCGCAATACATACAAGTTACTATGGAATATATAATATATCCTACATCATATTCTGTACCACAGGCTTAGAT
>JBBPNU010000471.1:0-16816 GCA_038091055.1 Leccinum angustisporum
GTGAGTGGGAAGCGGACGATGCGTACACCGTCCCCTGCGGGCGTGGAGGGGTTACCGCCGCCTGTACCCCCGTTGCCACCTTCGATGGCCGACGCTGTTGCGCGCGTGCCCCACATGCTGCTGCGGACGCCGTCTAACTTGAGTAAGCTGGCGGAGGAAGTGGAGCCGGAGGAGTCGGCTCAGTCCACCGCGTTCCCTGTGTTCATGCAGGTCGGGCGGGAGGTAAAAAAGGTGATGCTCGAACCTGGGCTGACGTTTGCTTCCCTTCGGATGCTGTTCGTGGACAGGTTTGCTTATAATCCGGGGATGGAGAACTTTCCTGCGATTTACATACGGGATCCATCGAGCGGCGTGCAGTACGAGCTGGAGGACATCGAGGAGGTGAAAGCAAGGTGTTTATTGTCGCTCAATATTGAACGTGAGTCATTTTTCCATACTATATACGTGTGTGCTAACCATCCTCGCCTTCTTTGCAGCGCTGGACCAGATCAAGCAACACATCGACGCGCAGATATCCGTGCTGTCCAACGATCTCAAGGAGCTCAAGACCTCCATGGTCAACAACAAGCGGTCCTCTGTACCTTTTCATCCCATCATTGCACATGATTTCGTGGAGAGCACACCCGCCGCTGACCGTCCGTCGGACAAGCAATTTGCCCACGTCGCCCGTCGACTATCGCGCATCGTCGGGGGCGAGGCCACCAACGAGTCGAACCCATTCATACTCCCGCAATCGACGGGACAATCACTCCAGCTGCAACCCCAGGCGACGGGCGCGTCCGTCATGTCCGAGTACTCGAACCGGGTGGTGGCCGATCTGAAGACGCAGTTCGACGAGGTCCAACACCTGCGGCGGGACCTTGGGATCATGCGTCAGTTGTACACCGAGTTTGTGAAGTCGACCAAGACGTCGTTGGGTGCGCTGCGGCAGCAGACCCAATCCGTGAAGCAACTCGCGAATTCGCAAGTGAGCGGGGCGAGGGCGTACGTCGACACTGGCAAGACGAAGCTAGACGGGCGGAGCCAGACGGTATTGACGCAGATCGAGGAGTTGCAGGATACGGTGGAGGCGCTCAAGGACGATGTGATCCGGCGGCAGGTGACACCGAAGCCGCAGCTGCTGAAGACGATCGAGGAGGACGTGCAGGCGACGTCTGTGGAGCTGGCGAGTTTGAAGGAGCACATCGATACGATCAAGCCGATGTGGAAGAAGACGTGGGAGGAGGAGTTGCAGAATATCGTGGAGGAGCAGGGATTCTTGGGGCATCAGGAGGAGCTGTTGGCGGATTTGAGGGAGGACCACAAGGCGCTCGTGGAAGTGTTTCGGCATGTGAGAAAGGTGATTACGTTACGACGGGGCGGGAGCAGCAGTAGCAACAGTGGTGGTGGTGGTGGGGGTGGGGGTGGTGTCAACGGTGGTGGTATCAACCTCGGGGGCAGCGGGCGTGGGCGCGCATTTTTGAAGCAGCCATTGTCTGCGGAGGAGACGCAAGGCGGGCTGAGCACTGTGATGATGGAGATTCGAGGGGCTTCTGTGGATCCGGAGAAACGGATGAAGGCGATCGCTGCGAGCCAGAAGCACCGGGAGAGAGAGATTGCTGCGAATCGGTCGGACGCATTTCAGAACGAGCTGGAGGGATTCGTGAGCGGGAAGAAGCTGAAGATGACGGGTGGGGCGGAGGAGGCGGAGAGGGTGAGGCAGAAGCGGAACGAGTTGGCGCTCAGGGCCATGTATAACGCGGCTGGAGGTGCGAATGGGTCTGGGAATGTGAACGGGGAGGCTGTATCGCCGACGGTCTAGCGGAGGGACTTGGATGGGATGTTCGTCGTCGTTGTCGTTTTCTTTTTTTTTACTTTTCTCTTTTTCAGACTCTTTTTCTCTGTCGCTGTAATTCAGAAAAAAGGGGAATGGGTGTCAATGGACGGTTACTTGTGCCTCTACCTCGTTGCCATGTCTCGTGTTTAGTTTTCTCTCTCACACGCACACTCTCCTGCGGAGACTGACTCGATGCCACGTATGTCGTCGTGACTCGTCGTCATAACCACGCGCGAGTAGATTGGCAGTTTCGACAACGCTAGCGCTACTCTCGGATACTTACATACGCCGCTTGTACATTACGTCGTGTGTCTACTTTCTTTGCTGAATCTGTGGAACGGTCGCACGTCGCGACGATTACAGTACAGTACACTTTCCAAGTCCCTTGAGTCCTAACTGTCTGGTCGGATCGTGATGCTCTTCGGTCGGGAGAGGCCGCCTGGGTTGTCAGACTCGTTTTGCTGCGGTCTGGGGGACGGTGCACACATCAGACGAGCAAGGGGGCGGATGGGTACGGTTTCGAGTTGCGAAAACTCCATGTCAGTGAGGGGGTTGTCGCAACTAGTTGCTATGGCCCATCTGTGTAATTCCGCGTCCGTCTTTGCCAAAGGCAGTGAGGGGCCGGGAGGGGTGGGTGCGACTCCCCGCCTGAGTATTTTCCAGTAGCTCGACGCCCGGCTGGTCCGTACCACCAACCTCTCAACTGGATTATCAGCCGCGCTCAAACGCTCTAGTCTAACTCCCATCAACCATTGCAATCGCCTTCCTTCGAGGTTTTCGCTATGAAATGTCCTATTACTTAAATAATTGGAATAGATTGAATCCATAAAGATGCAGTGTACCGGGAACATTCACGATGATTCAAGCGAGTTCCGCAAACCCGACCCGTAAGTTATCGTAATCGAACACGCTGTATACCCCCCGCAGGAAAGGGGTCCCAATGGTCCAATATCCTGGGCCATATAGTCAGAATGAGTCCATCTAGCCTCAAAAAGGGGGAGCAATAAGCTATGAATTCTCACCGACGGGCAGGTGGTGGCCGACAATGGCGCTGTAACATCTGGTAGAACCTTCCGCAATTGGTCCAATTTCGAGAACTTCGGAAGGGATGGGGAATGTCTTGCCGCCGAAAGTAAGGCTCAGTATTGGGAAATAATGGCACGGTACTGCATGATGTCAATAAGAACAAGGCACTGAACACAATCAGGACTCAGGACTCACGGGAATAGTAATCAAAACCTCCAATGCTCTTGAAGGTACCGCCAAAGAGTTTGTACAGTGATTTAACCCGTTCCGAATCTCCGTAGATGAGGTTTGAACCAGTGTCGAGAACAACAGATATATCTGGGAATATCTTATGACCATTGAAACGAATATCGTCCATGGACACCTGCCAGAGTCCCTGCATAAATGCCAATGTCAGTTGCTAAGTCCACTCACATCTACCATTTTGACTCACAGGAACTGTTACGGGTGTATAAGCAACGTCACCTTTGTACAGCATACTGTTTGTTCCACCAACGTACATCTCGGCCCCAGAAGAAGAGAGTTTCAATGAGATGGTCGGATCGATTAGGCTCCCTTCTGCGATAAGCGATTCAAACAGCGGTTCTGCACCAAATTTCGAGACGGTAGGGAAGGCTAATCCCAATGCACCGTCTGCATATCCATTGTTATGTACCGAAGTGCGCGATGTTGCAACACCAAAGGTCTGAGGGCTCGCCTAGCTTGGTGTCAGAACTCAACGGTCATGATTATCAGCGATACAAAACATACAGTGAATCCAGCGATGGTCACATTATCAATATATAGATCACCTCGGACGACGCTTCCATCTCCATATGTGAGCTCAAATGACTGACCACTGTGCTCGATAGTTTCGGATGAAATGGGATCCCATAGGGGGCAATCTGCGGGAATCCCAGCACAGCCAGTCCCCAGTACCCACATGTCGCTGCGTTGATTTAAACAAAAACAGCTGCATGAACGAAAAGAAGGTACCTACGCTGCACCAGTGTCGATTTGCACTGTGACATGGATCAGGGTAAACATATATCATAATGATACAAGGAGAATTTACCCGTCAAGGTATGTGGAGGAGTGCCAATCGAAATCTGGCCCACCCAAACTTCATTTTGATGACTTGTCAGCGGGAGGTTACGGCCACGCTTTCCGAATCCGGACTCGCTCCGTTTCACGGCGAAAGGATGCACCGTTCCTGTGTTCATCTCGTAATTATCTAGGCCACTAAGAATCTTCCTAAAAAAAAGCCTGAGCAGACCGATTTTATGTAATAGTTCAACGTACTCCCTGATTGATATACCATGAGAGGTGATCGCGTCTAGATCAATGCTTGCGTTGGAGTTCAGAACGGAAGAGTGTCTAGTGAGTGGTATGGCGATACCACCTGCCTTGAAATTTGGTACAGGTTTCGCAATGGCCAGAGAAACTAGTCTGATGGTGACTGCAAA
This sequence comes from Leccinum angustisporum, assembly GCA_038091055.1. NCBI lineage: Eukaryota > Fungi > Basidiomycota > Agaricomycetes > Boletales > Boletaceae > Leccinum > Leccinum angustisporum. The sequence goes on from JBBPNU010000471.1 coordinate 4,288, forward strand.
AATGGTCATCGCAGTAATGAATGCCATTGTAGAGGAGTGGAAAGGAAGGTTGGCGTTAAAACGTCGGTCTACAGACCTTAATACCCCGCAGCCAACAGTGAGGATAGGATAGGAACAAATGTTGATTGATAGATAGGTCAATTGATGATGATTGTCACATGGTTGCTAAACGTTGAACGTTCGTTGAGGATTGTCCAGACATATCCGAGTCGCATCGCACCCATTTATCGTAGGAAATCTCCGAGTCGGTGCCTATCACACCGGTGTTTGCCGCGACATGCGGATGGCATGCACGTGATATATATTTGGTTCTGCTTGTCGTGGCTGGTGGCAGCACGTTGTGTGGTCGCTTGTGCACGCTGGGGCGAGAGGACAGGGGGAGAATGGGGACACTGGGGATGTGAGTTGAACTTGAAGACGAGGACAGCGGCGGTAAGCACGACGATGTCGTCATCACGCTGGAGCGAGAGGACGAGGGCCCGGGGAGAACGGGGATGGGGGCAGGGGTTGGAGATGAGGATGGTGGGGAGTTGGAGGCGAGGATGGTGGCGGGGTAAGGACGACAACGAATCTTGTTCTCGTCGTCGTCTTGGTCTTCCTTGTCCTTGTCGTCTCGTCTGGATGGCACGCCGTAGTACCGTCATCGCTTCCGTGTGGGCGAGGGAGTTTCGGGAGGGAGAGCCTTGCAAGCCTGCCAGTGGGAGTTAACAACTTGAAGGCGAGAGAGCGGGGCGACAACGTGTGGCAACCGTCATGCACTCTGGGTGGAACGAGAGCGCATGGCAGTTGCGACACGCTGTCCTCGATGAAGCCGACGATCGTCGTCTACCCCCTTCGGGTCTTCCCGCCTCGCCTTCCGGATTGGGACCCCCTTCGCATGACCAATCTGCCTGCCAGTGACTGGATGAGTCCGCCTCCCTAAGAGACCGCCTCGAAACCCTCCAGCAGTGGTGGGTAGGAAACTGAGCCATCTCATACGTTTCTCTTTTCTCTTCTTTTTCTTCTCGATAATAAGCTGCAAGCACCGATCACGCGCGTCGCGGTGTGCGAAAGTAATTGCGGTGGCGAGAAAATATGTTCTGTGTTCCTAAAAAGGAAAGCTCCTGGCATCATGATGGTCGGGAGAGGCCACCTGGGTTGTCGGACTCGTTTTGCTTCTACGTAGTACCTCGGTAGCCCCTGATTAGGATCGGTCTCGGGACGGTGCACACATCAAACGAGCAAGGGCGGGATGGGTATGGTTTCGAGTTGCAAAAGCTCCATGTCACTGAGGGGGCTGTCGCAACTACTTCCTATGGCTCGTGGCATCTGTGTAGTTCCGCATCCGTCTTTTAAGGCTGTGAAGGGCCAGGAGGGGTGGGTGTGACTCCCCCGCCTGAGTATTTTCCAGTAGCTCAACGCCCGGCTGGTTCGTACCACCAACGTCTCAACTGGATAGGCGCGCTCAAACGCTCTACAACTATAGTCTAACTCCCATCAACCATTGCAATGGGTAGTTCAATGGTCCTGGAAGCGCGGCCGTCAACCCTTGACCTTCGAGGTTTTATGAAATCTCCTAATAATTAGGATAGATTGAGTTCATAAAGATACCGTCAACTATTGCAATCGGTAGTTCAATGGCCCTGGAAGCGCGTCCCTCAACATGAAATCTCCTAGTAATCGGAATAGATTGAATTCATAAAGATGCAGTGTACCGGGAACATTTGCGATGATTCAAGCGAGGTCCGCAAACCCGACCTGTAACTTATCTGAATCGAACACGCTGTATACACCCCGCAGGAAAGGGGTCCCAATGATCCAATATCCTGGGTCATATAGTCAGAACGAGTCCATCTAGCCCCACAAAAAGGGGGAGCAATAAGTTATGAAATCTCACCGACGGGATCATGCTGACCGACAAGGGCGCTGTAACATTTGGTAGAACCTTCCGTAATTCGTCCAATATTGAGAAATTCGGGAGGGATGAGGAATGTCTTGCCACCGAAAGTAAGGCTCAGTGTCGGGAAATATCGGCACGGTACTGCATGATGTCAATGAACAACGTACTGAACGCAATCAGGACTCAGGACTCACGGTAATAGTAATCAAAACCTCTAATGTTCTTGGAGATACCGCCAAAGCGTTTGTACACTACTTTAACCCGTTCCCGATCTCCGTAGATGAGGTTTGAACCAGTGTCAAAAATAACAGGTACATTTCCGAGCATTCTATCACCATTAAAACGAAAATCGTCCATGGACACTTGCCAGAGTCCCTGCATAGTAAATGCCAATGTCAGCAACATCCACTCACATCTAAAGTTTTAACTGACAGGAACTGTTACGGGTGTATAAGCAATGTCACCTTTGTACAGCATACTGTTTGTTCCACCAACGTACATCTCGGCACCAGAAGAAGAGAGTTTCAATGAGAATATCGGATTGACTAGGCTCCCTTGTTTGACAAGCGATTCAAACAGCGGTTCTGCACCAAATTTCGAGACGGTAGGGAAGGCTAATCCCAATGCACCGTCTGCATATCCATTGTTCTGTATCGGAGAAGTGTACGATGTTGCAACACCAAAGGTCTGAGGGTCCGCCTAGCTTGGCGTCAGAACTCAACGGTCAAGCTTATAATCGATACAAAACATACAGTGAATCCAGCGATGGTCACATTATCAATATATCGATCACCTCGGATGACGGTTCCATCTCCATACGTGAGCTCAAATGACTGACCACTGTACTCGATAGTTTCGGATGAAATGGGATCCCATAGGGGCCAATCTGCGGGAATCCCAGCACAGCCAGTCTCCAGTACCCACATGTCGCTGCGTTGATTTAAACAAAACAGCTGCATGAACGAAAAGAAGGTGCCTACGCTGCACCAGTGTCGATTCGGACTGTGACATAGATCAGGGTAAACATATATCAGAATGATACAAGGAGAATTTACCCGTCAAGGTATGTGGAGGAGTACCAATCGAAATCTGGCCCACCCAAACTTCATTTTGATGACTTGTCAGCGGGAGGTTACGGCCACGCTTTCCGAATCCGGACTCGCTCCGTTTCACGGCGAAAGGATACATCGTCCCCGTGTTCAACTCGTAATTATCTAGGCCACTGAGGATCTTCCTAAAGAAAAAAAGCCTGAGCAGACCGATTTGATGTAATGGTTCAACTTACTCCCTGACTGATACACTATGAGAGGTGATTGCATCTAGATCAATGCTTCCGTTGGAGGTCAGAACGGAAGAGTGTCTAGTGAGCGGTATGGTGATACCACCTGCCTTGAAATTTGGTACAGGTTTCGCAATGGCCAGAGAAACTAGTCTGCAGGTGACTGCAAAAATGGTCATCGCAGTAATGAGTGCCATTGTAAAGGAGTAGAAAGGAAGGTTGGCGACAAAACGTCCGCCTGGAGACCTTAATACTGCGCAACCAGGATACGAACAAATGTTGATTGATTGATAGGTCAATTAATGATGATTGTCGCATGGTTGCTAAACGTTGAACGTTGAGGAATGTCCGGACATGTCGCATCGTGGGAGATCTCGGTGCCTATGGTGTACACCGGTGTTTGCCGCGACATGCGGTGGCATGCACGTGATATATGTTTGGTTTGGCTTGTCGTGGGTTGCTTTCGCATCTTACGCCTCCCTACTAATGGGAGACCTACTAGCAGTGGTACTTAGGAGCCTGCTGCCTGAGCCATCTCATGCGTTTCTCTTTTCACTACTTTTTCTTCTCAATAATAAGCTGCAAGCACCCATCACATCGACGTTGGAATAACCCTTCCATCGCATGTACATTGAATGCATGAAATGGAACGGACATAGGAATGGACAACGTGTTTTGAGTATTCGTCACAGGTCCACAGGACACCCGATGAACGTGTCCGAGTCGAAGGTATCGATTAGACTGGCGACTTACCCGGGCCCTGCTAAGCTTCACAACCTGTCCTCCGTTTTGCTCCGCATTCTTTTCCCCCGGGCCATCGGACTTCACCACCAACTTTCAATCATTATCAGTTTCACCTATGCATCACTCGTTTTGTTCTGATCCATAATGACCCGAAATATTGACATTGTTCCATTATAAAGGTTTGTGGGTGGATGTTTCACCCACCGTCCATTAGTCCACTCCTCTAGTACAATGCGATTCATCACGATAACAATATTTGCAGTCACCAGCAGCCTGGTTGCTCTGGCCATTGCTAAACCTATACCAAACTGGGAGGAGGGTGGCATCGCCATACCGCTCACCAGACACCCTTCCTCTCCGAACTTCAACGAAAGCACTGATCTAGATGCAATGTCATCTCATGCTATATCAGTCAGGGAGTACGTGCAATGAGCCATTGCATCTCGTCTGCTCAGCCTTTTTTATATAGAGATATTCTTCGTGGCCAGGACAATTATGAGACGAACACGGAGACGATGCATCCTTTCTCTGTGATACGGAACGAGTCCGGATTTGGAAGGCGGGGCAGAATCCTCCCGCTAACTTATCAACCTAGCGGTTGGATGGCTGAGATTTCGATTGGCACTCCTCCCAAGACCTTCAACGGTACGTTCTCCTTGTATCATTCTGATATATATTGTCCCTGATCTACGTCACAGTCGAAATCTGCAGTGCTGTAGCGTAGGTGCTTTCTTTTAGTTCATATAGTTGTTTTTGTTCAAGTCAACGCAGTGATATGTGGGTGCTGCAGACTGGCGCTACTGGGACTTCAGGAGATCGCAACTTCTGGGATCCTCGTTTATCTCAGTCTGCTGAGAACCAGCGCAAGTCATTTGAGTTCGCATATCGAGATGGATCCATCGTCCAAGGTGGTCTATATACTGATAATATAACCATCGCTGGATTCACTGTATGTTTTGTATCGCTTATGACTATGACCATTGAATTCTGACGCCAAGCTAGGCAGACCCTCAAACCTTTGGTTCTGCAACACAAATCAAATTCGATCGGATACGGAGCAATGCATATACCGCAGACGGTTTCCTGGGATTGGCCTTCCGATCCGTCTCGGAGATCGGTGTTGATCCGCTGTTTACATCGCTTGTCAAGCAAGGGAAGCTAACCACTCCGACATTCTCGTTGAAACTCACTTCTTCTGGGGCTGAGATGTACATCGGTGGAGTAAACATTGAGCAGTACAACGGTAACATCGCTTATACACCCATAACAGTGAATCCTGTGAGTTAAAATGGTAGATGGGAATGAATGTTGCTCACATTGACATTCATGTAGCCGGGGTTATGGCAGGTGTCTATGGACGATGTTCGTGTCAATGGTGATAAAATTCTCGAAAATGTACCTGCCATTATCCATACTAGTGCAAACGTCATCGTCGGGAATCGGGAACGGGTTTCGGAGTTGTACAGACACATTGGCGGTACCCTCCTGGAACATGCAGGCATTGGTTTCTATTACCGTGAGTTCTGATTGCGTTTGGTACCTCTTTTTCCATCGACAGCCCGTAGTGCCGTGCGACTCTTTCCCGACAGTGAGCTTCACCTTTGGTGGCAAGACGTTTCAAATCCCTCCCGGAGCTCTCAGACTTAGTCCAATTGCGGAAGGTTCTTCGGAATGTTTCAGCGCCATTGTTGCCTCTAGCGTCGAAGGTAGGATTTCATATCTTATCGCTCCCTGAACCCCTTTTGCGGCGCTCAATGTATTCGTTCTGACTATATTCCTAGAATTTTGGATCATCGGGACGCCTTTCCTGCAGGGCGTATACACCGTGTTCGACTACAGTAATTTACAGGTCGGGTTTGCTGACCTTGCTTGAATTATGGTTAATGTTCGTGGTGCATTGTACATTGAAGAATTCAATTTATTTATTTGGAGATTTCATGGTACACACGTTGGAGGGTTGCCCTTCCAGGGTTGTAATCACTGAACTACCAACTGTAATGATTAGCGGGGGTAGGCTCAAGATAGCTACAGAAAGTGTGAGCGCGTTGGTGGTACGTACCATCCGGAGCATCGCCGAGCTCCTGAAAAATGCCCAGTCTGACAGGAGTTCAACAAGCCATCGTCGTTGCGAACGCCCCTCCCCAAGTCGAATCTAGGGCGCCGCGTGGCTGCCGCAGCGACAATGCGGGACTCGGAGACAGCACTGTTGTTGACGCCGTTCGGTCCAGGGGTAATGGGCCTCCTCAGACGGCCACCTCATAAACATTTGAATAGTGGTCGAGGGGCGTGGGTTTGAGAAGCGTCCAAGTGAGTCTTGTAGGATCGCAGAATCGCGGCACTTCGTGGTGGTGGTCGTCGGTGGGCGGTACCGCTGAGGTGATGTAGATAACCGTGACGTTTCCAGATGACTCAAGTTCATTCAGAGTCGAGCGCTGCCGCACCCGTCTTGGAATAGGGGAATTCGGGCAGTGGGAGGATGTATAATAAATCGGGTCCTCCTCCAACTCATGTTGTTCAAATGTCTTCAACCCGAAACCCGGCGAGGACCAGCATTTGACGCACACCAATGTGTTTCTTTGAAACGTGACGGTTAAGATATTCAAGAAACAACACATTCGCAATAATCAGGATGAGATCGATGTGGACTCCCACTATCGAAGGTTTTATGAACAAATTTACATAAGTCTTCAAACAAGTCTAGATAATCAGAAAAGTTTACGCTGGGGCGGCTGGGTTAGATACTAGCTTGTGCAGAACATTGATGCGGTGACTGAGTACTGAGTACTGAGCGCTGAGCTCACCTGCACTGCAACATTACACTCAGACCTCGAATTACCAACAATTGCTCACCTCCGAGTTGTGAACAACTGCAGCAGCATTGACGGTCTTGTAAGTCCCAAGTCTTTAAGTTTCTGGGTCAGAGTCATTTAGCCAACAACCTTGACAGCAAGCTCCATTCGGGCCTCGTACTCTGGGTCCCTGGTGGAAGCTCGCTGTCCTCCGAGATGGCCCGCCATTGTCAGCGATGCACCCTGTCGCGCACTCGGCAGAGCCTGGTGTTTTAGACTCCGCTCCGGCAAGTGCTCGTTGAACGTTGAGTGACGACGACAGTCGTCATCACAGAGGTTGACTGCACGATCTCAACGACTACTGTATTATTTTTGCTCGTTCAACTTCGTAGACGCATGTATAATATAAAAAACAACATATGTACCATTATGTAATAACAAAAGTGTTGTGTATTTTGTGGAGTGCCGAAATGGGGGTAGGTGCCGAAGTTGGGTAAGGCATACTATCGACGGCGATATTCAACCGTAATCCTTCCTCAACACGTTCCACGGACATGTTAAAGTCCGTACAGGAAGTCAAAAAACACACCCGAGACTTGTCTTCTGTCACTGCGTCCCAAGAAATTGATCTAGTCTCACTAACGTGGAAATTCAACGAAACGCTAACATAGCCAAAATTTCGCACTGATCGAAAGCAAGGTGTAGATGGCACCACAGACTCACCGCCATTTGACCATCGCCCACTCTGCCTTGCCTTGGAGGCACTCTTGAATCTTGATGGTGCATGTCACCAAGTTTGCTCTCAGTTGAATCCGGCTTGTGAGTCTAGATTGTTTTGCTAAGTTTTTATGATCCGAAGGGCCAAATGGATTTCATCATTTTGATTTTTATCCGGTTAGTTCCTAGAAGTGATGCAGTCCCGACATCTATTTAAGTCAGGCGCATGTACTTGATGATATTTGTGCTCCTCCACATTTGCTGCCCAATGCTCTTCAAGGCGATCATCGCGGTCACAGTGCCTGTTTTCATTCTGGCCGCCCAAACACCTGATCATAGGGGGAAAAGTGATGGTATAGCCATACCACTCACTCAACGCTCTGATACCAACGCGCGCGAATTTCATACTACATCATATAACGCGTAAATCGACCTGTGATGTCCTCAGGCATCGTTTTTGCTCACACATTTTTAGCAAGATCATTCGTGGGCCAAGTGGCATGGATGGTTCCGAAAGGAACACGGAAACGCCGCATTCAAGTTCTTCTGCTGTGAAACGGGCCCGGTCCAAAGCAGGCCTTGATCTGACACCATACATGGATAGAATATGGTATGGGACCATTTCGATCGGCACTCCTCCCAAATCTTTCACTGGTAAGTTTTTCCGTGCGTTCGTGACACCCACTCACTCTAGTCGCCACCTCAGTGCAGCTCAACACCGGTTCTAGGTGAGTGTTTTCCGTCAGTGCCATCCATTCTCTCATCCTATTCGACCCAGCGATCTCATTGTTCCAGCCTCAACCGGTGATGAGAACTGCAGAAGCCACTCTCACCTCTGGGATCCCGCATTGTCCCATTACACCAACATGGTCCTCAATGAAATTTTTGAGACAAAATTTGCAGATGGTAGGGTTGTCAGTGGTGAACAATACTGGGAGAATGTAACCATTGCTGGTTTGACCGTAAGTTTCTGCTGTTTGCGAACATAATCACTTCCAACCGATGGATAGGCAGACATTCAGACCATCGGTGCCGCAGCAATATACTCTTCAGATATGGGAGCATCTGAGTTTCCTCCAGATGGTGTATTGGGATTAGCTTTCCCGTCTTTGTCAGTATTTCATGACCAGAGCCCTCTGTTTCATACGCTCTACAAGGAAGGAAAGCTGTCTCAACCAGTGTTTTCTCTCAAGCTCACCTCTTCTGGAGGCGAGTTGTATGTCGGTGGAACGAACGAGCAGCTGTATCTTCAGAACACCCTCGTCTTTACCCCTGTAACAAATCCTGCATTGGTGAGTGCAAACGCCAGGCGGTATGGATGCATACTGAGGTTTCCCTTTCAGGGTCTCTGGGTGCTGACGATAGATAACATTAAAGTCAACGGAGCAATAGTTCTGACAAATGTACTCGCCGTCATCGACACTAGTTGCAACTTCATTCTTGGTGATACGAAGCGAGTTGTGGCCGTGCACCATGCGGCTGGCGGTCATTCATACCAGGGCGGGGGTTATTATACCTGTGAGTTTCGATCGATTTTTGTACTTTTGATTGACTCCCTGTAGTCCGATGCAAGTCCTTCCCCTCCATGACTTTCACCATTGGTGGAAGGTCGTTTTTAATGCCTGCCGAGGCCCTCAACAAGGGACAGGTTGGGTGGCACGCAAAAAATTGCTTTAGCGGATTTGCGACTGTGAATAGGGATGCTGGTGAGATTTTTCTATTCAGCATTTGCTGTTCCCATGCTGACCGTGACTAGATTTCTGGTCGATCGGGACCAACTTCCTCCAACAGTTCTATACCGTGTTTGATTTTAACAGCGAGTCACCACGAATTGGATTCGCACAGATTCCTTTGCCGATAGAGTTGTAATGTTCAATAGTATTTTTTTGCACAAGAGATTGTAGAGTTACGACCTCAGGCTGCCACCACCCTACCATTCTGTATCATCATACTCAGCATCCTTAAGCTTATCCTCTTCCGAAGAGGTGTGTGACCCTAAGCATGAATAGCAAAATGTCACTTCGAGTCTCCGTAGCCGCGCAGTCCTTGCAAATCCTGGCTAGGCAATCATTGGTACCACATACTAACTCAAATCGATGGTCCCTGATTCCAAGTTCTTTGCATATGATACGCTGGCATATTTCCCTCGAGGGACATGATTAGGCCATTCGCAATAGCTCTCCAGCCAGCCTGCGATCGCGAGCTTGTCACGAATATTTCCCTGGATGCCAGGTTCTACTTCTCGGAGGTCTTGGGGTGCACAGCCTACCACGCTTGTCCTCGATGATATCCTTCCTTTCGCAGTGTTCAATTCCATCCACGTGCGTATGCGATGTGGCCTGTTCTGACAATCGTCACGTCAGAAAAGAATTCAGGCCTCAAATGTCTTACTGCAGAAAAGAGTCTTGCCATACTTTCAAATCAAGCAGCTTTCTGATGAAAAGAAGCGCTTCGGAGCAGGCAGGAGCGCTGTAGCAGTCGGAGTGACTCGGAGCAGTCAAAGTGGCAGAAACCATGCCAAGGTGATTATGATCGAAATATCACTGTTGATCAACTTGAAAGAAAATGCCCCAACTCCGCTGTTCTCGCTGACGTGGAAATATGACAACTAACTTGCTTCTGCAACGAAGCGCTAGCATAGCCAAAAAAAATTGCACTGATCGAGGTGTAGTCTGGAGATCATGGCACCACCGACTCACTACCCTTCGACCATCGCCCGCTCCGCCTTGCACTGGAGGCAAACTTGGTGACATGCACCATCAAGAGAGCTTTCGGTTGAATCCGGCTTGTGAGTCTGAATGTGAGTCTTAATTCCTCAGGTGTGTTTCTCAAACTCTTCACCCATACCGGTGACCTGTTTCGATGATCCGAATATCGGTTCAATTGTTATCCGGTTAGTTCCTGGACGTGATGCCATCCCGCCATTTATTTGAGTCGGGCGCACATACTTGATGGTATTGTGCTCCTCCACATTTTCTACCCAATGTTCTACAAGCTCATCACAACCATTGCCTTCACGATGCCTGTTGTCGTTCTGGCAGCCCAAACAGAGGGAAGTGATGGTATAGCCATACCACTCACGGAACGCTTTGATACCGACATGCATAAATTTCATGCTACATCACAAAACGCGTAAATCGACCTGCAATGTCCTCCGGTATCGTTTTTGCTGACACGTTTTTAGCAAGATCATCCGTGCGCCAAGTGGCATGGATGACTCCGAAAGGAACACGGGAGCGCCGCATCCTTCCGCTGTGCGACGGGACGGGTCCGGAGCCGGCGTTAATTTGAAACAATATGTGGATAGAATATGGTATGGGACCATTTCGATCGGCACTCCTCCCAAGTCGTTCACTGGTAGGTTTTTCCGTGCATTCGTGACACCCACTCACTCTAGTCGCCACTTCAGTGCAGCTCAAAACCGGTTCTAGGTGAGTGTTTTCCGTCAGTGCCATCCATTCTCTCGTCTTATTCGCTGGGTCGATCTCTTTGTTCCCGCCTCAATGTCACGTTCACCAGGGACCGCGGAGTGCAGGCGACGCAAACGACAGGCCAAACCTTGATCACTAGAATAGACCAGCACGAAGCTAGGGACAAAAGGGAAAAGAGGGGGCGAGCCTACGTATACAACGGAAACACAACCAAACAAGACGCGAGACCACACAAACGCACGGGCCAACAAGGAAGCTAATCAGACTCTCTGACAGAGGGTGACATAAAGAAAGCGCTTTGTTGCAATGCATGAGTAATACTCCGTGAATTTCGATCGCTGCGGGGAACGTTATGTAAGTGGACGCAAGAACTCGAGGCTTTGCGGTCCACTGTGGTTCTGGGTCCGTCGAGCGAGCTGCGAGGGCTGGGTGGGTACCGAGCAGGTCAGCGAGCGAGAGGACCAAGCAAGTACAACGGACAATGAGAAAAGGCCGCAACTTGGAGGTCACCGGGCCACTGCGGGAGCAAAAAACGAAAGTCCGGGCCTTCCGAAGGCCGCACTAGCTGCGAGCGAGCGAGCGGCTCCCTAATGAAGACTTTAAGGACTCGGATCAAGAAGATGAGAACCAAATCAAAATGGGCTACCAACAAAATGATATGTATCCTGTGCAGCCGCGCAGACTCCCGGGCCGTGTGTATGTAGTGCGGAAAACCATGTACGGTACCAGTTTGAACGCTGTGGATACATGTGCTGCTGTGCACGTTGAAACGTTGAAATTCGTCGGACGCTATTATATCCTTCTCTCTAGAACCCCCGTTGATATGCGGCCACACATCCACTGTTTGCTTCAGCAAAAATTCCGGATTTTGAAAAGCTTAGTAGCTGTGACCATGCTTCCAGTGCACTGGTATGTTATTAAAAGTCTCCTAGATACTGTTCTGTTGCGGTGCGGTTGATGGAAACTCACTCGCAAATAAAGGCTCTCCTTCCAAGGCAATTGGAACTGGAACGTCGAACTCAATTCGGCGCCTGTGACCCGCCAGAATGTAGCAGACAAAATCGAACAATATGAATACAAATACCTTTCTTGTCACGGTATGATACTGTCTGTCTAGTCTGCTTTCAATTGGCAAGCTTTTGGAGGTATTCGGCGTTATCCGTGACATCTCTTGCGTCGTCGGCTTTCCCTTCGGCATATCGGCATCAATGCGATCGCGTCGCAGTCGAGACAAGATCTTGGTGACGGTGTGGTACTATGTACTGGACAGCGTATTACAGCCCGTTGCAGAACGATGGAGCCTCCAAAATGTAGAGACGTTCGGAGTTTGGATCTGGGAAGCTCTCTGCACAATCTCCCAGTCCGAGTCGCCGCGTCATCTCAAGCCTAAGTATGTACACCCATGCACTGCAATCGCCGTCGCCCGATGGTCAAGCAAATGGCTGTCGAGATGAGTCCAAGTAACAGGAAGTCTTACACGGTCTCAAATTTGCTCGCTCACTGGGGTTGTGGAATCCACTGATCAATCTACTAGTCACGGTATCCCCTATCCCCTTCGGTTTCCACTCTCAAAGAGATCTTCTAAGAGAAGGAATGACTGTCTTCCTGCCTAAGGGTCTGCCTATGGGATACTAGGTATTGTCGGTGATTTTTGGAAAGCCAACACCAGGTGACTGGAAGCCGACCTTGG
>JBBPNU010000472.1:0-16734 GCA_038091055.1 Leccinum angustisporum
CTTTTTCCTTTCCTTCCCGGCAATTTGGGCTCTGTCGACGTAGAACTAATACTGTACTTATTGTTCCATCTCACTGTAATCTAAATCACAACTTGTAGTACTTAGCTCCCCCTATCAGCCCGGCGGAATGTTTTCTCAATGGTATCAAGTTTCAACCGTCTTTTGGCAAGTCCTTCTTTGTATTTACTATTCAGTACATACCAGTGTTTCACCCGCATCTGTCGAGGTCAAGCTGGCTCAGGCGATCTTGGGTTATGTGTGTTGACAGGTAGCGTTGCTGCAAATGACCTCTTTCGATCAAGATGGGACTTAGACTTGGCGGATAAGTGTTGTTTTACTCGATATGCTATCAGGAATCACTTCGAGTGCCGTTGTACTCTCACTTGTTCAAACTTAGGACGAGAAGGCTTGGTTGAAGAAGCCCTTCGTTTACTCTTGGTGTCTGGATACTTATGGAGACTCTGGCGTCTTCCTGTTTTAGTTGGCACGGTCTCGAGACAACGAACAAGCAAATCACAGCCAAAGAAGAAACAATCCAGATTGCAAATGGCATGAACTCCTACGCACCTATGTGTATATACAAAACCCGCTGATCAAACGGCACGCCGACTACCCTCTTCATCGTCTCATTCATCGCTACTGCCGCACGCGCATGATCGACTCGGAGTCCACTAGCAGACCCAGACCCGCTGCAGCTCCCCGCCATACACTCATAAAAAGTCGCCGCGATCTCGTTCGCCTCGCCGTCCTCCACAGCCCACATCGTCCCGATCACAGACCGAAACCCAGCAAACTGCATCGCCGACGCCAAATGGATCACTTCGTCCGGACATTCCTCATCCCCGACTGTCGTATGACATGCAGACAGATAGGCGAACTCGGCCGCAAAACTTTCGTTCGCATCTGAGAACCCAAAACATCCGAGGATGTCGCGTACCGTGAACCGTCCGTCGTGGAGACCAAACGCAGAGTCGAACGGGTGTCGTGGGTCCGGAATGCCGTGGCACGCGAGGTGCACCCATTCGTTTTTCGGAGTTCCTCGGTGACGCGGGAGACACATGACTCTGGCCCTTCGACGCGCGTGAACGTAGCGAGACCTTGGATACGCTGACCAATGACAGCTAGTTCCGTGCCGACCGAAATGAGTTCGCTCTCGCCGACCGCTTTCGCCTGACCAATGGCAACAAGCCGCTTCATTCTCGTCGCAGAACTTGATGGATCGTGCCTTCTAGCACGGATAAGCGCAGACAGAGTGGGAGTGTAAGACGAGATGTATAGATCGGGAAGATTGAGTTGACCCGCCGCGGCCCGATACGGACCAGCAGCGTGCAACGGCAAGAGAGAGAACTCGCCAGTGGGACACCACCAGATACGCGACCGAACTGGATGCGTCGTGCTGAGAAAATCGACGATTGGAGAGACAACCTCGTTCCAGAGCTCCCTCAAGATGCAACAGAGTCCTCTCGCAATGTTCATCGTCTTTGCACGTGCAGTCAAGGAATGGAGCTCAGACGCGAGATCTCGAACGCGTGCCTTTGTGATTCGCAACGGAATATGAACTGGATCTCTGTCAATGAAAACGACGAGTGCGTCGCAATAGTATTTGCTCGAATTAACGATGATGACAGGTCCGCCGCAGGCTGCGCGTTGGAGATCAGAGAAGACAGGGGGGAGCAAGAATCTGGAGAGACCCGGCAACTCGCGAATGTCGGTCGCAACTCCTTGCAACTCGAGGTTAAGACGGCACAGCCTATCATGCTGATCTGCGCGAGGCAAAGTGATCGCGTTCCGGATCAGTGATGTTAAACGACTGAACTCATCCGCCAGAGCCTTTCCTGGAGGGCCAGATCCGATAACATCATCCAGCGGGGAATGGAGGCGAGTGATCTGGTTCCAAAAGACACCCCGTCCCTGTTCTAGCAGTTCGACTGCCTTCGCAGGAGAGTGATTGCGAAGACAAGCCGAAAAGGCATCCACGGCAAGTGATGAAGTGAGCTCCCTGAGGACGGGCAGATGTTGAGGTAAAGATGGTAAGGTGGCGAGATGCTGTATAAGTGATGGGAGTGATGTTTCGTACGCGAGAAGTGTCATGGAGTGGTGGAGACCCTCGGCTGCCTTGATCCATGCCTTGGAAACAGATACATCAGACGAAGACACCATCTGCGGTACATGGGCCATCTCGCTGTAGAGAACGAATAGATCGTCCTTGTCTTTCGGTTGACTCGAGGAGGTGAACCGAGTATGAAGGTAACCTGTAAGGTCGTGTAATAACTCTGATCGATCGGGACGACCAGTTGGACACAGTTGGAGTGCATCCTTAGCAAGCCCAATGGCCTCGTCTAGATCCGTCATCTCTCCGAATTGTTTGTACCGAATAGAGAGACAAAGCGCAACGTTGCGCAAGGGCGTCGAACGATCTGGGTGTCCCGGCGAACAAAGATTAAGAGCTTCTCGTCCGAGGACCATGGCCTCGTCAAGATCTTCCATTACCCCAAGGTTTTTGTATCGTGTGTAAAGATGATGTGAAACGCTGTTCAGAGAGGTTAACCGAAGAGAGTGACCAGACGGGCAGAGGTGGAGTGCTTCTCGAACAAGGATGATGGCGCCGTCAAGGTCTGTCAGTTCCCCGAGCTGCTTGTACCGAGTGGACAGGAATATAGCAACATTGTTCAGAAACCTCGAGCGATCTGAGTGTCCTCATGGGCAAAGATCTAGAGCTTCTCGCCCCATGACTACGGCTTCATCGAGATCTGCTATCACTCCAAGTTGTGCATATCGAGTGTAGAGAGAATATGCAAGGCCGTTCAAGGTTGTTGATCGAAGAGGATGCCTTTGAGGGCAAAGGTGGAGTGCGTCGCGGCCAAAGATAATGGAACCGTCAAGGTCTTTCATTCCTCCGATCCGCTTGTACCGAGTAAAGCGGTAATATGCAACATTGTTCAGGTACATCGAACGATCCGGGTTCTCGTCGGGACAAAGGTCCAGTCCTTCCTCTCCAAGCTCAATAGCCTCGTCAAGGTCTGACATTGCTCCAAGCACCCTGTACCGAGCAGAGAGATCAGCGGCAAGGTTATTCAAGGACGTTGATCGAAGAGGGTGTCCTCGCTTGCAAAGGCTGAGTGCCTCTACTTCGAGGACAATGGCCTCGTCGAGGTCAGTCATCGCCCCAAAGTCCTTGTATCGAGTGGAGAGAGAAAGCGCAACGCTGTTCAAGGGCTTCGAACGATCTGGATGGCCCGGTGGACATAGCTCGAGCGCTTTGCATCCGAGAGCAATGGCGTCGTCGAGGTCAGTGTCTACCCCAAGCTGCATATAGCGGGTGGTAAGATAACATGCGAGGTTGTTTAAAGACATCGAGTGAGATGGGTGTTCTAGTGGACAAAGGTCGAGTGTTTCTCTACCCAGGACAATCGCTCCATCGAGATCCGACATCATCCCAAGATGGTTGAACCGAGCGTAAGTGTCAGCTGCAAGAGTAGTTAACAACATCGAACGAGATGGATGCCTTCGTGGACAAAGGTCGAGCGCCTCTCTTCCTAGACCAATAACTTCCTCCAGGTCAGTTATTTCGCCGCGTTGCTTGTACCGAGTGGAGAGACAGATAGCAAGATAGCTCAAGGACATCCACCGATCCGGGTGTCTTTTTGGGCGAAGCTCGAGCGCTTGTCGGCCGAGTGCAACGGACTCTTCGATGTCTACTATGGCCCCTTGTTGGTTGTAACGATCCCAGAGATGCCGTTTTAGTCGAGTCAATGAGACTGCCCGCTGGGAGTGGTCAGGTGGGCAAATTTCCAGTGCTTGGCGATCAACGACGATTGCTTCGTATGTAATTGGTCCCCTGACCTTGCGTGAACCGAGAAAATACGGCATCTGCCTGTGAATGCAGCCGTTTGACTAGTAGGATGCACTTCAGTCATTTCTTTCCGAGCCCACAGTAAGATATAAATACCTTTGAAGGCAACGCAAGCTGCCCGTAGACGTTTGAACATTGTATTTTGGAAAAAGACCGTGCGAGAGAGGACCGAAAAGGCAAGAATACACAGCTTTCGTTCAAAATCCTGGCCGTGGGTGGACTTGATCATGATGGCTGCCGGTGAACGTTAACGTTGACGCTTGCCACGGCTAGCGCTGATGCAGTCGAAGGACTGCCTGAAAGCTGTGCTATTGCATCGAATTATCTATGAAGTTGGAAAGTTCCATCCACCACACTAGAGCGACTCTCACCCTCCGAGTCGCCCCGCATCAGCAAATCCACAGGTTGCTTTTTTTGTCTTTTCCAAGGCTTTTTGGTGCCTTTTGGTTTCTTTTGGTTCTTTCCATAAATATGCTGGAAAGCACGAAAAGTAGATCTCTCTACTTTTCGCCATTCTTTTTTACTGCTTTCCTTACCTTTGCGCCTTTTGATTCCTCTTTTATTGCTTTTTATTGTCCTTTTTTCCGTTCATGCAGTTCAAAAAGCAATCAAATTCTATTAAAAGTAGCTACTAAAGTACCAAAAAAAGCAGTAGTAATTAAATCAAATCACGGAAAGCGCGAAAAGATTCGCAACTGGAAAAGCGAGTGTGATGATGATTGGCTGATCGGTATTCATCACGTCGTTGGTATGGTGGTGGTAGTGCTACCGTCGTATCGTCGTCTTGCCGTGTTGTGCCAGCATCCTCCTCACTCTCCTGGTTTCGTCCTGACCCGCCGCCGTTGTTTCACCGTGACACGCTGTGGTGCGTCGTGTCGAACTCACACCGTCGTCTTCCCCCTCATCGTCTCGTTGCACACCCCCGCCACCGCTTGCCGTGGTGGTGGTGGTAGCACTGTTGCGTCGTCAACACGTCGCCGTCATCGTCATTGGCGTCATTGCAGTTGCAACGGGGCGATGTCGTCGTCGTCGTCGTGATGCGCCACCACCGACTTCTCGTGGTCACCGCGGTCGCTTCGCCGTGTTACGTTGTTGTTGTTGGTGGTGGTGGTGGGACCATTGCATCATCATCGCGTCACTGTGTCGCATCGTTGTCGTGATGCGCCGCTGCCACTGCCGAGGCGCCGAGGTATCACGCTGGTGGTGGTGGTTGACGCACCATTGCGTCGTCGTCGTCGCAGTGATGTGCCGCCGCCTTCTTGTGGTACCACTGCAGTCACCTTGCCGCGTTACGCTGCTGCTACCGTGGTGGTGATGGTGGTGGTGGTGGTTACAGACTTACAGTGCCACCGGCGCGGGTCGTCGTCATCATAATGGTGAATACTGCCCTTGAGCGAGAAATTAATCGAGTGCCAGTGAGTGAGAAACAATTTTTTTTTTACTTACTGCTACCGTACAACTTGAAAGCGCAAGTGCTCCCTTTGTACGAGTTCCTGAAAAATAATTAGAAGATAGGAAACAAGTTGGAAACGAGCACACCAGGAGGAGCGTCAGGCGACAGCCTATCAGCATCGGTGGGCGAAGAAAAGTTTGGTGAGTTGTTACCGTGACGTTTGCTAAGTTGAACCAAGGTCTCACGCCACCTGTTTAGGGCCGACTTCTTCTGCCTTAGAAGTTCGCTTGTTGGCATTGTCGAAGACGATGTCCATCTGGTTCTCGCGCTTTGGAGACCAGTGATATCTGCTAACCTTGCGCTAACCAAGGTATTACTCTGCTTTATCACTATCACTACTGCATACTCATGTTGTGTCAGTAGCTGCATCATCGGCCTCTCCAAACACTGGTAGTACCGGCGGTATGGGAGACTCGTCTTGTTCCCATTCCACACGCACTGACGCACTCATTGTCCTTGACAAACTCTACCACATTGCAAAATCACCCCACGACCTTGCTTCCATCTTTTCATTTGCTCACAAACACTGACGAGGTTGCAAACGTCTTGACCCTCCACTTCAGCGCGTACATTGACACGGCTTCCCACTTGCTCGAAGTATTGCAAGCGCGTCTATCACCGTTAGTATTCGCCGAAACCTCTGAGCAGCTCAACAAATTCCTGCCCACCGGCCCCTTGTCCTTGCTCTCCAAAAAAGATGCCTCCCAAACCCGTGACGTGCGCACACTTCGAACTCGACGACGACGCGACGACGGAGACGGACAACGAGGGCGAAAACAACGACATCGATGACGGAAGACAACATGAGAACGAGGACGAGGGAATTTGGAGGCGACTCGGATGACCCGGATGACGCGACAATGACAAAGACGGTGAGTATACCCTGTCCTCGTCTTCCTCCTCACCCTCACCCTGAGGCTCCTCCGACGCGTCGACAACAACAACTCGGACGCAGCGACAACGGTGTCGTCGACGACCCGTCACGGCAAGACGACGACGACGACTTGTCACGGCAACGCAATGACAGTGTCGACAATGACGCCGACGCAACGAGTGCTGACTATAACGACGGCGTGACGCCGACTGGCGACACGCACACTGACAACGACAACGCACTCAGGCTGACGACACCGACGACAACAACGTAATGACGCCGACGCATCGACGACAGCGACAACAACGTGCCACGCCACGACGGCGAACGCAACAATAACGACGAAGACGTCAACATGGACCGCACCCTCTTCGAAGTCCTCCGAGGTGCAATAGACCTTGCCATTTCGTCCACCACCCTCGCCGCCGAAAATATTTTGCGGACTCCCGTGCCTTCGACCACCCCCCAAATCACTTTCTAGCTGCCAGTGTGCGCTCCCGCTGGTATGTATTGATGACCATCGCTTTCGAGTCATTGGGTAGTCACACAGCCTCTTATAATAATCTCCCAGGCACCTTCGACCAAACCATCCTCGACACAGCCCACTTCGAGCGGACTCGGATGGGACCTACGGTGGCGGACCTACGCTAGTTCGAAGTCGTTTCACATTGCTTCCCTGTGCCCAGAGCCTCTATCCTCCTTCCTAGGCTGCCATCTGAGCCCGTCTCACCCGGGGTCACGGCAACAGCAGCGACGGCGGCGACGACGACGACGACGTACTGACGCGATGTCGACGATAATACACCGACGCCACGGCGACGACGCAATATCGTTGTCGACGATAATGACACAAAAAAAGACGTGCGACACGACTCAGACCCACTTTAAATGGGCAGGACTCATGCTCGTTTCACACCGCCTCGCTACCCCCTTCGTCTCCCAAACAGCACATCTACGGATCACACTGCAGGACATTATATTATGGTAGTAGCTTCAGGTCTTAGTTAGCTTACATTTATATAATGTTTTTTGGCTATATGATTACTTTTCGTGCTTTCCGCATCGGAATGGGGCTGTTCTGCTTTCCGAATCGGAATGGTGACTTTTAACTTGACTTTCGGTGCCTTTCGGCTTTGGTGCTTTTCGTTGACGTTAACATAATAGAAAGCCGCTTAAAAGCCCAAAAAGTATTTGGTGAATTTGCTGATGTAGACCACTCCTCAGCACCTCTACTGTACATATCTTCAATGCAAACAGTGCTGCGGTGATACAGGTTGAGGGACCAGAGTGGGTGGTGTGCTTACTGTTGTGTCGACAATGTGTGACCTTGTGGATATGATATCATCTTTCTAGTGTTGTGTGGGGATCATGTTATTGTACTCACAACCAAAAAAGGTATACACATACATAGACTATGTTGTGTCCATGTCATATAGTGGCAGTGTGCCAGACAACCCTTTTCTTGTACTGCTCTCAATATGCAAAGCACTTTCATTGTTGGATCCTGGAGCTTCCCAGTTTTCAATTTGCAGGAATGTTCATCTTTTTGCTGCCATCTATGCTTCTTCAACTGGACATGGAAATCATAATGGAATGTTTATGTGGACAACTTACACTTACTCTAGAGTCCAGACAAGAGGTTGTGATATAAATGTAATGTTTTTGCTTCACATCTGAGTCCATACAAAATTTTCATTCATGAACTAACATGCATGGATACAACATGACCTTGCAAGTACATTTTTATAGATACTTGGCTGTTTTGACCATTTTTTCTCTGTTCTTTTGTCATCTACTGCTTCAAAACAACTTCCATATCAGATTCTAGGCCCAGGAGACTTCATTAAATTGCTGAGATAGATGGTTATTAAACAGACAATTAAATATATGCTTAACATACTCATACGATTCTGAAGAATGACATTTACAAGCATCTCTACCTTTTTTCTTTGGTTGCTTTCTTATATTGATCAAAAACTATCTTCATAGCTGATTTCACTTGCTTGGGTATGTTTGATGCTTTGTACTTTTGAGCAGCAGATAGAAGTGGTTGAGAATCCTTTTGATGGAAAAGATAGAAAGAATGCTCAAGTATGAGCAGTAAATCTACAAACCAATAAAAGTGTACAGTATTTCAAAAAGAAACTTGTAAGAGAAAAAGAAGATATACCAATGTAGGTCAGAAGGGCTTGCTTCCATGTACCCAGATTGATCTAGGATTTTCAACTTTATTTAAGTACACTAGGAAATTAATGTGGAATTTACAATACTATCAGGCTGCAAAATGGAAGATTGTATGGCATGAATATTGGACTGAATAATAACATATTATGACCAAAAAGCAATATAAGTAATTCACACACACAGTTTGATTGTGAACAATCTGACAATCACAAATTGAATTGAAATCTATTAAGACAAACCAAAACAAACTCACCATCTAGCAATAAGAATAAGAACATGGTTTAATTTTGAATTTGCATGATAAACACTTACATTCTAAAATTTATTTAAAAGAATGTCATGGCATCATTGATCAGTCAGTAAAAAATCATTACAACAGCAGCAAAGAACTTACATCCTGCAAGAAATAAAACAGTATTTCAGGTTCAATGTACAAGTGTGTGGTATGTTTAATACATAACAACTTACAGTCTTAAAATGATTAAATGATTAGTAAACATAAAAGAGTGGGATTAAAACATATACTACCTACCATCTGTGATGAATTTGAAATATTTATCTTTAGAATAATAATGCTTCAATATGTTGCATAATATACCTTCTATAATTAGGGTTTAAATTTTTATTTATACGAAGCTAATTTCCTGTGGCCGGCCTGGAACGAGGGTATTTCCGTGCGGTTGTCTCCGGGGCCTTCCCGTTCGTAGCGCACGCCCGCACGTCATCCCCCTGTCTTTGCTGGGGTATCAGCGGGATGGCAATTAGGAGGCTCTTTGCCTTCTCACCCGCGCTCATCCCGCTAGGTGCGTTCTACAGCGTCGTTCGTCTGACGCTCCTTCTCACCCGCGCTCTTCAATGTCGCTAGGCTTTGTTTTGCGCACTTTTGTCGTTGATCACTCCCATCACTCTGTTCATGCCTGATAATGCCAGTTCTTCACAAACCGCCTCATCAGGGGCCGAGGCCTCTGGAGCTCAGGCTGGGCTCCCTTATGTTGGAGAGTCCATGTCCTACGTTGAAAAGTACAAGCGAGGCGACATCTCGAAGGGACGAGCAGTTCTCCACATCCGAGACATCCTCCATTCCTTCGCGACCGAGCATTCGCTCGAGTGGACCTTTGAACCCACCTTCGGGACCTACCTCGACATGCTCGACGACGTCGACCGCGGTCATCGAACGTCTTACACTGCTACCGGGAGAACTCCGCCTCGGGAATCACCTCCTCAGCGAGACTCAGTGGAGCCTGAGCGTCCCAGATCCGTCCATCAGTCCGAAGTCCGACCTCAGTCTGGAGTCCGACCTCGCAACTCGCACGTCGAACAAGAGCGGGGCATCAGAGAGTGTTCCGTTGATGAGTGGGAACATGAAGAAGAGGAAGAACCTGTTCGGAAACGAGGCCGAGGGGTCGTCGACAGGTCCCGGTTCCCATGGGCCGCAACCAGTATCGCACGGCGTTCCTCTCTATCCGTTGAACTTCAAGAAATCCTTGACCTCCTCGAAAATTGGTCCTATGATCCCGTCCTCGTCGTCAGGCAAATCATGCTTGCGCCCGACTCACCCGACTTTCCCTATGACCAGTGGCTCAACGTCGTCAAAGGGCTTCCGGTCGAGCTCGAAAAGGTCCTCGGAGCTCACCATTCCCTCAGCCTCGAGACCAAACAGTCACGGGATGTTGGAGACCTCTTCCAGATTGCAATCAAAACGCCCAAAGTCAGCAAAACTATCCAAACGCCTCACGAATGGATGGTCGCCTTCGGAAAGGCCGCTGAAGCGACTTCGTTTGTCCTCCCCGGGCGACGCGCTGAATATTCAGCCTGGAGTTCTTACATCTCCGGGCTCTTCACGTCCTATCTTCCCTTCTACCATCAGTGCATCATCAACTTCGACAAAGCTGTCCGACTTCGCGCGGCCAACCGTAAGGTCCTACGCCTCACTGATTACGCCGCATTTGAAGACTTGCGAGCCGCTCACCTCTCCCCAATGGGGATGGGTCCCCATCCCGGTGTCCAGGGATCTGACAATCAGGCCAGTGGGTCAGCAGGTCGAAGATCGGAACGTCAGCCCGAAGGAAGGAGGGCTCCGTGTCACAAATGGAATCGAAGCACCTGTGAAAAACCTGCTGCTGAGTGCTTCTACGAGCACTGCTGCGATCGGCGGAACTGTAGAGGACCGCACCGTCGACCCGAGCATCCTGCCCCTTCTAAGACAGCTTCGTCTAAATGAGCAGATCGCTCAGGGTCCTACCTTTCGCCGTCGTTTTGTTTGGAATCCATCTATGTCTCCTTGTAGTCGCACTGTACGCTGGACGGAGTTTGCTTCTCCCCTTCCTTCTCCACCTCCTAACGAATTTCACAATGTTGAAGCTCTCAACACTATTCGTTCTCATCCGGAGCTATTCGAAGTCTCTACTCCTATCAATGTTGATCGGTTTCAAGCCCTTCTTTCGTCACATCCAAATCAACCGTTCGTCGAGTCCGTGGTGCGTGGGTTGCGTGAGGGGTTTTGGCCTTTCGCCAACACGCATTACGGTGAGTGGCCTCTGACCTGGGACAATTCGGGTCGGCTTCCTCGGAGCACTGCCGAATCGGACTTCATCGAGTCACAAGTACAGAATGAGCAGGCGAAGGGACGGTTTTCTCCTGAATTTGGTCCTGATCTTCTTCCTGGAATGTATTCTATGCCAGTTCATGCTGTCCCTAAGCCCGGCTCTGACAGAATGCGGCTCGTCACTGATCACAGTGCCGGAGAATTTGCCCTCAATAACATGATCTCGAAGGATGACATCGCCGGTGTCACTCTTGACAATGTCCAAGACTTAGGGGCTGCTCTTCGGGCCTTTCGTGCCCAATTCGGCGATGTGGATCTGCTTCTGTGGAAGGCAGATGTATCTGAAGCCTATCGGCAGATGCCCATGCACCCGTTGTGGCAGATCAAGCAGGTGGTCTCCCTCGGTACTCGTCGGTTTGTCGATCGGCGCAACGTTTTTGGTGGACGGGCTTCTCAACGTATCTTTCATGGCTTTATGGCCCTTATGACCTGGATTGCCGTTGTTAAGCTCCTCATCACCCTACTCATGATCTACGTCGACGATTCCTTTTCGGCCCAGCGGAAGGGGGAGATGTTATTCTATCGGAAATATGGGAAGCGTCTCCCCTCTGACCTTGTGAAGCTTCTTGGCCTTTGGGATTATGTGAATCTCCCACATGACGAATCCAAGCAGATCTTTGGCGACGAACTTCCCATCATTGGTTTCCACGTCCATCCGAACCTCATGAGGGTCACCATGTCTCACGAATCAAGGTTGATCCTCATTGACACCATCCGTGACTTTGCTCAGCATGGCACACGTCGCTCTTTAAGGGACTTCCAGCGTGTTGCGGGTCACCTTAATTGGGCTCTCAATGTGTTTCCCATGCTTCGGCCGGCTCTGTCTGCCTTGTATGCCAAGACGGCGGGGAAACTCGAGTATCGCGCTCCCATTTGGATCAATCGTGACGTGGAGCGTGAACTCCTCTGGGCCACTGAACATCTTCGTTCTTCAGATGGCGTTTATTTCCTATCTTCGCAGGGCTGGGATTACCCGGACTTCCCGGCATCAACGGTGCAGGTCTTTTGTGATGCGAGCCTCACTGGTTTAGCCTTCTGGTTCCCTCACTCAGATCTTGCCTTTCAAGCACCAGTCCCTGCTGACCTGACCTCCAAGTCCATCTTCTTCCTCGAAGCTCTCACTGTCACATCTGCCATTCTGCAGGCTGCGCCTCGGCTTGGTCGTCACGATCGTTTGGCTGTTTTCTCTGACAGCCTGAACACGGTCCAGCTCTTTAACTCCCTTGCTGCGCTGCCCGAGATGAATTGGATGCTCATGCTCGTCGTTGACTCTTTGCTCTCACAGTCTACCGACTTTCGAGTTTTCCATATTTCAGGGAGTCGCAACGTCATTGCTGATCATCTTTCTCGTTTCCGCAATGCTGAGGCCATTGCCTTAGCTCCTTCGCTGGTTATCCAGCCCTTTTCACCCCCTCGTGTACCGCTGGGGGCAGTGCAAAAATGATTACGTCTTCGGTTGTGGCCAGGCAGCCTCACCGGGAGGCCTGGTCCATGGAGCGGCTCATCGTTGAACGCTCCGTTTCACTTGGGCTTGCTCTCGAACGCTCCACCAACAAGGCCTATGCCTCTGCGCTCAATTCTTACCTTGAATTCTGCACCATCCATCATCTTGACCCTGATCCTACGCCTGATACTTTATCCCTTTTCATCACCTTCATGTCTCATCACATTCAACCTCGCTCTGTCCGCGCCTACCTGTCTGGGATCGTCTCTCAAATGGAGCCCTATTACCCTGATGTCAAGCGACACCGGGATTCACGCCTTGTCGTTCGCACCCTTCAGGGATGCATGCGCCGCTTCTCGTCACCTCTTCGTCAGAAGTCCCCCTTGACTCGGGATCATCTTTTGCTTATCGGTCGTGCGCTTCCTTCGCCCATTACCTTTGATGACCTCCTTTTCCTTTCTCAGCTTCAGATCGGGTTTTTCGCTTTGCTCCGGCTTGGTGAACTCGTCGCTCCGGATGACCCCGCTTTGCGTGACCCCTTCAAATGTTCCCTTCGTCATCACGCTTCCTTTTCAACCGAGCAGCTCCACTTCCTCCTCCCTCGTGACAAAACGGACTCCCGTTTCGAAGGTAATGCGATCGTCGTGCAGCGTTCCCTTCTCCCTCCCGATCCAGTCGCCCTTTTCACTCGCTACATTTACGCCCGCGACCACCTTTTCCCCTTGAACCCTTATCTCTGGTTGCGCCGGGATGGTACCCCACCTACACGTGCGTGGTTCTTATCTCGTCTCCACGCCTTCTTGCCACCGTCCTTTTCGGGCCATTCCATGCGCGCCGGGGGCGCCACCTCCCTCGCTGCTGCTGGTGTGCCACCGTCCCAGATTCAAGCCATCGGCCGTTGGCGTTCCTCCACTTGGGAACGCTACGTTCGCCGTCACCCTACCCTCCTCCAGGCCCTCATTTTTCACGGAAGGTCGATTCACGACCCTCCCTTCGCCGCTGTTCCCTAGTACGTTGCCGTGTCTTCATTGTTTCTTCTTCTGCTTTCAACACAATTCCTTTAACCAAAAAAAAAAAAAAAAACCCACCAAAAAATAGCCTTTATAGCGTGTTTCGCGCTTATCTCGTGGCGTTTCGTCTCGATTTCGCGCCTTTTCGTTTGTTATCGGCCTCTCGCGCCCCTTGTACTTATAGGTCTCGGCCTCAGCGCCTCGTTTGAATCCTATTTGGGCTTCGCGTTGCGGTCCTGCCACGAGGACAATTAGTCATAATTTATCTTCACATGGAGCTGATCGCTGACTAGCCTTACTAAGTACTACCGAGATCTCAATTTCAAATCGTGGTGTGCACGGACGCGCCAACATTGTGTAGCGAATTTCAACTCAAACTTGAAGTATAGCTAAGAGTTGGATGTCCGGGATCCATGCTGTGAGTTTCTCGACTCGCTCCCTCACTGGAATACCTTTGAAAACCATGATTCCACTCTCATTCTGTCCGAACCAGTGCTCTATTGTATGTATCCTCTACCACGGTCCTTCGCCGACAGACCATTCAGATAGCCAATGGAGGGCTCGATTGAATCCGAGAAGAGCCGAGCGGAAAGTGGTACCGCATCATTTGACACGATATCCCCCGGGTAGAAGCAAGGAAACAATACCTGGTGCCAAGTTACCCAGTTCTCTATGGGGAATAGAGCGATTCAAGCTGTTTTATAATCGTTTGCAGCTACTATCAAGTGCGTCGTTCCATCTCGAGCGTCGTCATTTCTTCAAGCGATAATTTTTCATATATATATCATCGAAATAGCTGCCATGGGTTCGCCAGGCAACGTAGGCACTAGAAGCATTCATTGTTCCCCATCCAGAGGATGGGCCCAGGCTTATCTATGGATGCGGAGATTCCAGCCTCCCATGATGGTTACTTGTTTTGGAAGAGACTTGAACCCGTCGGAGCCTCCAATGGAGGGGGAGTTTATGAAGGCCGCATCAAGGGATGACGCGATGCAATAGGTTGCGAGCATCTTATCCTTCCAATTATACATTTCAAAGCTTCGGGTTTGACCAGGCTAAACCATATCTACTAGTGCGGCATTTAAATGGCCGAGTAGATGCGAGTTTGTTGCTCCGTGCTTCCCCGCACCATTTGCCATGGACTCTTCCCTTCCCTCCGTGCTCATCTTCACACACCCGGAACACGGCCAAGCCAACGTGAACCTTGCAACTTCATACGAGCTCGCGCTAGCAGGCGTGAACGTTCATATTGCCTCTTTCGAACCTCTCAAAGCCCGCGTCTTGCAACTCCAGGAGCTCGTTGTTCGCCATGCTTCGCGTTCTGGTGGCAGATCCATCGGTTCCGTTACCTTCCGCGAATGCAAGGGAGTCACGCCATTCTTAGAATGTTTGATGAAAATCGGTCTAAACAGTGATACCACCCGGCACCCTCCTGGTGTGTCGGGCGCGTTGGAAAGTTACTCGAACTTAGGTATCATCTCCTGTCCTTGGTCCGGCGAGGAATACGTCGCGGGTATCGAGACCATGAAGGGGATCATCACGTCCATCAAACCAAATTTGGTGGTGATCGACATGACGTTCTATCTCGTGCGAGATGCCTGCACGTTGTTGGGCCAAAAGTTTGTGGTCATATTGCCTAATTCCACCAAGGATATTGCGTTAGATGCACAACCCTATGCAGCTGCGTTTTGGAAATATCCGGTGTCCGTTATAGATTCTGTTTCTTGACTCTTTCGGCTTAGCTAATATTTATGCTGTCTAGTATGTCATCAGGATATCCATTTCCTCTCAAGTGGTGGCAGGTTCCCCTCAACATCTATCTTGTTATTCGACTTGCCCTGTATTCAGTGACTTCCCTGCACATGAGACAACATCAATCCTTGCGCAAATCACTCGGTTTGAAAACTATGCTTGGTCCAACAATTTCCTCTGGGGTGCTACACATCAGTCCCTCACTCGCCGAAATCGACTTCCCCTTCGCAATCATCCCGCAGGAGTTAATCCTGTGTGGACCTATCGTCATGCCCTTTGATCCTCTGCAGGAGAGTGATCCAGCTCTGATGAAATGGTTGGACAATGGACCAACCGTGATGATCAACCTAGGATCACACGTAGATTCCAACGAGAAGTTTGCGAGGGAGATGGCTAGCGCAATTCGTATCGCGATGGATTACCATGATAGAAGACAATCCAAGATTCAGGTACTCTGGAAGGCAAAGGCAAAAGGGAACACCCACGCAGTGATCGACGAAATTATTGGGAAGGAGGTCAAAGAAGGGAGAGTGAAGATTTTGGCTTGGTTGGATGTAGAGCCGGTTTCGATATTGCAGCATCCAAACCTGATTTGCACGGTCCACCACGGAGGGGCGAATTCGTTCTACGAAGGGATTTGGTAGGATTTGCAATCTTCGCGGTTGACTTGCACTTAGTCTCGTCGGACAGGTCCGGCATACCGCAGATTATCCTCCCTGTCTGGCTTGACACATACGACTATGCGTGGCGTGCCGAGTTCTTAAACGTTGGGATATATGGGAGTAAAAGGGCTGCGCCGGGTGTTCAGGCAAAGGAATTTGGGGAGGCGCTTGTGAGAGTAACAGGAGATGGCGAGGAAGCAGCGAAGTTCAGAAGATCTGCGAAGCGCTTGAGGGAGCTTTGCAGATCGAGGGGAAACGGACGGGAGATTTCGGCAGAGGCTATCATGAAGGCAGCCGACATAAGGAAGTGAGACAATGGGTCACGAATCAAAAGCTTCCTCGCCATTTGGCACACCATATGGACAAAATCCAGATCGACATGTCTCTCGCTCGAAGTTGATTTTCTCCCCATAGAATATAAAGCCTTCATATGCATGTCCTTGCAGAACGTCATCGAATTCTCGCTCTACGTCCGAATCCGATCGTCGACCAATCACTTGGTTCCTCTATGCCATCGCGCACTGGCACCCATTCAGGCCAATCCTTGTCCCAAAGTTTAGGACTCGCTGGGGCAGCCTGACACAAGAGTTTTACCAAAAAGCTGATCGACTTATAGGGTTATGTTACATGTCAGAGAGTGCAGTGACCAGCAGGTCGTGAACTGTTTCCTCCAGCAGTGCTAGACATCATTGATTCGGAGCCAACGTTTCGAGTTTCACGCTACCACGATCATCAAAACAAGCACAGTCAAACCGACAGTGCAGCTACTTTGGGACTTTGAGATAGCGTGTTTTGCTACCAACATTGAAAAGTTGAAACCGTCGTGGTCATCTTGAATTTGATGTGATCCATCTAGTGAGTCGCTAGCCACCACCAAAATGATTCTAAATTGTTGTC
>JBBPNU010000473.1:0-16729 GCA_038091055.1 Leccinum angustisporum
CAGTCGGTAGTGCAAGAAGCCAAGCAAGAGGCGGACGAACTGATGAGGTTGCTCGACAACGGCGGGCCCATCATGGTTCGTCCACGGAGACCTTTGCCCAGACCCGTGAACTGCACCAAATAAAGCCAAGAAACCTAGAAGGCGTTGAAAAGAATTCAGGCGCATTGTGCTACGAGTTTGAAAGTTAGCGAGGTAGCACCTATCATACTTATATCACGATCTCGAACCTCTTCTCTCGGGCTTTCCTTTCTGAACGTCACGGTGACATGAACCGGCACCGCCTGCTGGCAGTGCCCGTGTACATGGTTCCTGGACAACTACAGGCTTTCGAGCCTTCTAGGCATAGTACTTAGCAGATTCCTCCAGCACACCCGGAAGGTGACGCCGGTCAGCGTAGGAGATCTTTCGGGATACAAACCGCACCCACTCAGTCATCCATCACCTGCCCATACTAGTAGTTTTAACCCGGATAAGCATGTATCCATTTATGTGTCGATGAGTCATGAGCGCATGGACCTATCCCGGTGACCAGACTAGCATGATGGACCATCGGACATTAATTGGACACACTGCTGATGCGCTGTCAACGGACACCTGTATGATACTTTCAGCATGAGGCTCTCGTTCTTATGATATAGATACATGTAGGATGCATACCAATTTTGGACATTCCAGAAAGAGTTCAAATTGTCTTTACCATGGGAGATGGGCCTGACTCGGAAGCGGTGGATTCTTCACCTGCCGTCCGGCGATTTGTTCACGAACCGGTATGATATGGCATTGTGCCTAGTGTATACTTTTCAGGTTCCTCCGAATGTACTTGGAGAGCAGACGTCATCGTCCCGGCACGGGAACAGGTGACCGTTGATGATCGATGAGCGTTTCGCAAAGTCAGAGCAATCGGCCTCGGTGTGCGTGAGAAATTGAAGCAGTAACAGTCACCTTGCGTAAGCAAGGTCATCACCAATCGTCCAGCTTGAATATCATGATGGTCAGCGGATGCCATGCCCCCAACGGAACTAATTTCCAGGATTCTTGGACACACGAGCGCCAGAGACGTCATCCGATGGCGGACGGTGAGTCTTCCTCGGACTTGATCATATTGGACGGTACATGATGATCGTGTACCCGGGACCCCTTCTATTTGCATGACGCAGGTTTCAAAGTGGTTCCGTGCCATCACTTACCAAATCAATGTCTGGAAGTCTCTGCACGCAAACGTGTCGTTTATGCCTCCGCCCGGGTCACTCCTCGAACGAGCTCTCGTCAAGTCCGAGCGACTGGCGAAATCGTGGGGCCACCAGATCCAGCAACTACGAGTCCTCTCGGTACACACAATTCATTTTGATGGAGGCCTTCCATTCGATTTTTCTAACCATCTCGTCGATGGTCGATGGTTCATTGCGTGTCAATCAAACCGGCGGTTCGTGTTATATGACACCCATTCCATCATCAATAAGACCCATGCTGCGCCACCGACAGTCCTGTGGGAGCAGAGTGACAAGATAGAGTGGTGGGTCAGTAGCCCGGGAGCCTACAGAGAAGGACGGTGGGTCGTGTACGTGTGGTTGCAGTTTGTGCACACCATGCAACACTACGTTTTCGTTTTGTGCGAATCCGTGGCTCCGCATGTCTTATTCTCTGGGACCAATAGCTCCGAGTCCCTCTTGGAACTTGAGTGGGATGCAGACTCTGGATCGTTGTGTAACACCATCGCCTCGGACATTCCTTGCGATCTATTGTCCACAGTTTTCACGGCAACTCCGAACATCAACTTCAAGTACTCACGCTTCCTTCATATGCGAGCCCCTCGCTTGGTGTTTGACACTATCACCCGCATATTTTATACAATCCCCCCGTTCAAGCTTGCATTGGTACGTGATCGGAAGCGTAGTGTGTACAGCAGGTGGTGCTCATCAGCTCTCCAGGATCAAACGAAGTCAATCATCCATGCGACGCTTTGTGCCCATACGGTCGAGCTTACAAACACACACGTGATCCTTCTTTACGATCATTGGGTTGAAGAGACGAGCAAGGTTGTTGTCGCACAGGCCTTCACTATTCCCGATGACCAGCTCCCTGTCAATATGAACGGGAAAAACGAGCTGCACCTCACTCACGAGGGTGTGTTTAAAAGCCGAGACACAATATTCAATGTCATTAGGAACTCTGTTGTCGATTCCCTCACTGGGTCCGTCCACGTGAAGCTGCGGGAACGAGATCCATGGGAGGATTGTGCTTTTGAGGACCTCTACTGCTTCGACTTGACGCTTCATGCACATGGTCCATCTGTGGCGGACGTCTTGCCGATGACCATCACCCGGCAGAGTGTCGACTTAGAGGGATGTATTCCAGCGGAGGAGACGCTGTCACGGTGCACCAACATGCACTGGGATATCTCTGATGAAGGGTACGCAAGGTGTCTCTTCCTGGTGGACCACTCCTACACGATAGAACCAACATGTTGTCCTAAACCTGTGGTCGCAAAGTTGGCGATCGATGTTACTGGCGATCGATGCGTGGCTGTCTATGGCCGTTGAGGTGGAGGTGGAGACGAGGATGCCGGAAATGTACGACTTACTCACCTCATATGGCTTTGACACGAAGTTCGACGGCACGAGAGGCAGATTTTATGATCTTTATAGTGTTGAGGGTGGACATATTTCCATCGTAGACGTTGAATAGGTCATTTGATTCAAGAGTCGAGCGAGGCAGAGAGCACGAGGATCGTCATATATTACCGCCGGTATCCCAGTCTACTTCTGCACCTGTTCGATCTGATCGATGTCTGATCGATATCTGATACAACTTCCGAGTGTGTTAGCCACACGCGTGGCTGACATGTTTAAAATACGACTGCTAGCCTCCAGAACACCACTCTTGCACAGAACATCACAGCGAGATGCCTGCCTTTGGCATGTCCTTCCATCTTCTCGTGATCATGTATCGCCTGATCGCGGCGTGCTGGAGCGCGTGCGTCGTTCTGTCGCAGATCGTGCAGTCGGTAGCACAAGGAGCCAAGCAAGAGGCGGACGAACTGATGATGTTGCTCAACAACGGAGCGCCCATCATGGTTCGTTCACGGAGACGTTTGCCCAGACCCGTGAACTGCGCCGAATAAAGCCAAGAAGCCTAGGAGGCGCTGAAAAGAATTCAGGTGCATTGTGCTATGAGTTTGAAAGTTAGCGAGGTAGCACCTACACTTATATCACGATCTCTAACCTCCTCTCTCGGGATTTCCTTCCCGAACGTCACGGTGGCATGAACCGACATTGCCTGCATGGTTCCTGGGCAACTACAGGCTTTTGAGCCTTCTAAGTACTTGGTAGACACCCTCGAGCACACCCACGGAAGGTGACGCTGGTCAGCGTAAGGTCCCTTTACGAGATCTTTCACGGATATAAACCGCACCCACTCAGTAACTTTCCATTACCTGCTCATAATAGTGGTTTTGACTCGGATAAGCATGTATCCACTTATACGTTGATGAGTCATGAGCGCATGGACATGATGGACCAACAGACGTTAATTAGACACAAAGCCGATGCGCTCTCAACGGACACCTGTATACTTTCAGCATGAGGCTCTCGTTCTTATGATGCAGATACATATAGAATGCATACATGGGAGGTGACTGAAGCGGTGGATTTCTTCATCTGCCGTTCGGCGATTTCAAGTTCACGAACCGGTATGATATGACATTGTGCCTACTGTATACTTTTCAGGCGGCTCCTGCGAATGCACTTGAAGAGAAGACGTCATCGTCCCGGCACGGGTGACCGAACTGAGTGCCGTGAGAAATTGATTCAGAAGAAGTTCAGAGCGTTGCGGGCGGAGTTTATTTCTAGAGAGGTTTTCTGCAATGCAATTTGAAACCCAGTTTGACAGCTGTCTCCAGTATGTCTGGGGACGATGGCATAGATAGTATGATCCGCGGATGCATCTTCCCAACAGAACTGATTTCCAGGATTCTTGGATATACGAGCGCCAGAGACGTCATCCGATGGCGGACGGTAAGTCTTCCTCGGAACGTTGTTAACCTACGTGCATTGCAGCTCAACTCATCACATCTTGGACGGTCCCCCGTCTCTTTGCATGCAGGTTTCAAGGCGATTCCGTGCCATCAGTTACCAACTTGATGTTTGGAAGTCTCTGCACGAAAACGTGCCGTTTATGCCTCCGCCCGGGTCGCTCCTCGAACGGGCCCTCGTCAAGTCAGAGCGACTGGCGAAATCGTGGGGCCATCAGATGACCCAGCAGCTACGAGTCCTCTCGGAACACAGAATCCATTTTGATGGAGAGTTTCCAGTCGATCTTTCTAACTATCTCGTCGATGGTCGATGGCTTATCGCGTGTCAATCAAAACAGCGGTTCGTGTTATATGACACAAATAATACCCATTCCATCTTCGATAAGACCTATGCTGCGCCAACGACAGTCCTGTGGGAGCAGAGTCGCAAGATATACCGGTGGATCAGTAGCCCGGGATTCTACAGAGAAGGACAGTGGGTCGTGTACGTGCAGTTGGTGTTTGTGCACACCGTACAATGGTACGTATTCGTTTTGTGCGAATCCACGTCTTATTCACTACGACCAATAGCTCCCTCTTGGAACTTTGGTGGGATGCAGACTCTGGATCGTTGTGCAACACCATCGCCTTGGACATTCCTTGCGGTCGATTGCCCATGTGGTTGGTCGAAACTACGAGCACTGCAGCTTTCCCTACAATCTCGAGCATCAAGTTTAAGTGCTCACGCTTGCTTTTTCTGGAAGCCCCTCACTTGTTATTTGACACTATCACCCACATATTTTATACAATACCCCCGTTCAAGCTTGCATTGGTACGTGATCGGAAGCGTAGTGTGTACGGCAGGTGGTGCTCATCGGCTCTCCAGGATCAAACGAAGTCAATCATCCATACGACGCAGGGACGTTCTGCCAGTACGGACGAGCTTACAAACACATACGTGATCACAAACACACACGTGATCGTTTTCTACAATTATTTGGTTGAAGAGACGAGCAAGGTCGTTGTCGCACAGGCCTTCACTATCCCCGATGACCAGCGCCCTGTCAAGACGAACGGGAAAGACGAGCTGCGCCTCACTCACGAGGGTGTGTTTCAAAGCCGAGACACAGTATTCAATGTCATTAGGAACTCTGTCGTCGATTCTCTCACTGGGTCCGTCCACGTGAGGTTGCTGGAACGAGATCGAGAGGAGTATTGTGCTTTTGGGGACCTCTACTGCATCGACTTGATACTTCATCCTCCATCTGTGGCGGATGTCTTGCCGATGACCATCACCCGGCAGAGTGTCGACGTAGAGGGATGTATTCCGGTGGAGGATATGAAGTGCTTCAAAAAGCACTGGGATATCTCTGATGAAGGGCACGCACGGTGCCTCTTCCTAAACTACTCCTTCAGGACGATGGGATCAACGGGTCGTCCTACAATTGTGTACGCAAAGTTGGCGATAGATGTTACTGGGGATCGATGCGTGGCTGTCTATGGCATTGAGGTGGAGGTGGAGGCGAGGTCGCAGTGGATGTTTGGCTTACTCACCTCTTCTGCGACGAAGTTTGACGGCACGAGAGGCAAACTTTATGACAATGGTGGTGAGGATGGACGTATGTTCAAGTTCATCATAGACGTTGAATAGGTCATTTGATTCAAGAAGTGGTAATTGCTGAGCGAATCGCTCACATGCAGAGTCGAGCGAGGCAGAGAGCACGAGGATCGTCATACATTACCGCCCGTATCCCAGTCTACTTCTGCACCTGTTCGATCAGATTGATAACTGATCGATATCTGATACAACTTCCGAGTGTCAGCCGCACTCGTGGCTGACAAGTTTAAAATACAACTGCTAGCCTCCAGAACACCACTCTTGCACAGAACATCACACCGAGATGCCTGCCTTTGCCATGTCCTTCCATCTTCTCGTGATCATGTATCGCCTGATCGCGGCGTGTTGGAGCGCGTGTGTCATTCTCTCGCAGATCGTGCAGTCGGTAGTGCAAGAAGCCAAGCAAGAGGCGGACGAACTGATGAGGTTGCTCGACAACGGCGGGCCCATCATGGTTCGTCCACGGAGACCTTTGCCCTGCGGACATTGACTGAGTAGCGCTCTCCAGGACGTCATCACGTCGACGGCGTGGCAGGAAGATACAGGCGACCCGACGAACCCGTTGCAAATGCTGATCATCGCGAGGGAATCTTCGTTCGTGCTCCTGTTCCGACTGACCAAGCGTCGGGTGCTGCACTTGGAAGTGGACGAGGTGCGTTGATTAGATTGGCTGACAGAGAGGTTTCGTAACGAATGCTATGCACGTCAGAGGTTCATCGCTTCCAAGTTGGAGGTGATCCTGACGGAGTTAACATTGCACGTCGAGCACCTCCCACGTTTCGTAAGTCGTTGCGAGGGACGAGGACGTAGCTGACGCAGGCGCCGGGGCATATCATAGTTGCCGATGGGGATGCACGATACGGGTCTCGTTCGATATGCGCCGCTGAGACCGCCATATCTTTGGAAGGAGGAGCGAGCGGGTACAGAGGGCGGAGACGAGGTCGCTGAGAGGGCGGTGGTGCCTAGCGCGCCGGTGGGTGAGACGGGAGGAGATTCACGCAGGAGATATGTCCAGTTGCTCACGGAAGGGGCACTGCGGCGTCGGCTGCAGGGAGCGCCGCCGAAGAAGGGCGTGCCAAAGAGGAAAGCACTTGCGAACACAACGAACGAGATGAAACAGACGCGGAACACTACGCTGACCGAGAATGTGGTGACTCCGACCCGGCCATCATCGCGACGAAAGAAGGTTCAGTTCGGTGTTAGTATTGATTAGTGATCACATCACACGGCTGGGAATATATAAAGACGAGAATTTTATCACGTCGTCATCTTTCACGATGGCGCTCGTGCAGTGTCGGGACAGAGAAGGATGGGAGTGGACATCTCGTAGTAGACTGTTTGATTTCTCGCTCTGTGCAGAAGAAGGCTTCATACTCGCTCCTCTCCTCGTCGTCCTCGTCGTCGCCACTCTCGCCCGATCTCGCTCACTCGCTTACGTGCCCGTGCGCGACGTCTCCTGCGCAAGCCAATGGCGACTCTTTATCAAGCTTGTCCGTCTGTTTCATGTTCATTGTTGTCGGTGCTAATATAAAGAAACAGACTCTGCTTGGTTTCGCCACCTTTATCAGTCTTGTCATTCTGTACTTGGTCTTTGTCGGTCACATTAGCACTGCCGTTCAGCTCCCGTATGCACTCGAGCCACCCGCGCTTCTCCTTGCGTGGATCTTGACGCGTCTCAACCACCTCCGCACTCGCTCCTCTTCTACCGTCCTCTTGCTCTTCTGGCCTTGTTATACCCTCGCAGTCGCCATTTGGACGCGTTCTTATGTGGAGACTTTTTCAATCGCGCCTCTCCTTCCCTTGAAATGGGCCGTCGTCTCGCTTGGCTTGATTTCATTTGCACTTGAATGCTTCTCTCCTGACAGCACTCCTCAATCAAACACCGAGAGTCCCACGCTCAAGGCCAACGTCTTCAGCATTTGGTCGTTTTCCTGGCTCACCCCTCTCTTGAGCAAAGGTGCCAAGGTCGTCATCACAGAGGACGATCTCCCCGCACTCGTCCCCCGTGACGAGTCGGCCAACCTCGGAAATGACCTCCAACACGCTCTCGAAAAACAGTATGTATGCTCTCTTTCCAATAGACCCTGCTAACCTGTCCCCAGCCCCGGTTTGTGGACTGCCCTCTCGGTTGCCTACGGTCTTCCCTATGTCGGTGCTATACTTCTCAAACTCCTCCAAGACAGCTTGGCCTTCCTCCAACCCGTTCTCTTGGGCCAGCTCTTGTCGTATATCTCGCATTATCAGGATACCAAAGGTGCAGGTCTCCTCGCTACTGCCACTCCCTTCTTCGGCTACACCATGGCCATCCTTATGTTTGTCGCCTCCATGGCTCAGACCGTCATCCTTCATCAGGTATGCCTGACGTTCTCTTCGCTACCCTCTCCCTTGCTCACTTGCCTTAGTATTTCCAAATATGTTTCGAGACCGGCATGCGTGTCCGGGCTGGCCTTGTCACAGCCATTTACCAAAAAGCTCTCGTCCTCTCAAGCGACGAACGCGGTCGTGCTACCGGCGATATCGTCAATTTGATGTCCGTCGATGCGACAAGAATGCAAGACCTTTGCACCTATGGTGTCATCGCCATCTCTGGACCATATCAGGCATGTCGCTCCGCTTTACCCAACGTCGTCCCTAACTGGTCAATCAGATTGTCCTTGCTTTTGTTTCTCTTTACAACCTTCTTGGCTGGTCGGCGTTTGTTGGCGTGGGCATCATGGTCTTTTCCGTTCCCTTGAACACAATTATCGCGCGAATTCTGAAAAAGATGCAAGAGCAACAGATGAAGAACCGCGACAAGCGCACGAGGCTCATGAGCGAGCTGCTAGCCAACATCAAGAGGTAATCACGGTGTTCTCCCAGTACAGAGTATATGCTTACCCTCAACAAAGTATCAAGCTATATGCATGGGAATATGCATTCATTCGTCGGATTTTACACGTCCGCAATGATCTCGAGCTCAAGATGCTCAAAAAGATCGGTATTGCCACCGCGATGAATACGACCCTCTGGACCGGTATCCCCTGTATGTGCCTTATCTCTCAGCTGCTTCTCTTCTGACTGTGCAACAGTGATCGTTGCATTCAGCTCTCTCGCTACTGCTTCAGTGTTCTCAGCCAAGCCCCTTACCGCCGACATCATCTTCCCTGCCATCTCCCTTTTCATGCTTCTACAGTTCCCTCTTGCAATGGTATTCGATGCCTCTTTTTTTGTTCCGCCGTTACTCACCTTCCTGTGTTTGCAGTTCAGTCAAGTGACCTCCAACATCATCGAGGCCATCGTGTCTGTCAACCGTCTTTCAGACTTTTTGCACGCAGAGGAACTCCAGCCAGATGGCGTGAAGCGGATTGAAAATCAATCTCTGTCGACCGGCGACGAGGTCTTGTCAATCAGAGATGGAGAGTTCCAGTGGACCAAGAATGGTATTCAGCCTGTCCTCGAAGGCATCAATATGACGGTGCGGAAAGGTGAGTTAGTGGGTATCCTTGGGAGGGTCGGAGCTGGAAAGGTGAGCATTATCTTGTGGCATTGGAAGGAACACGCATCAACAAGGCGGTACTCTTAGAGCAGCTTGCTTTCTGCCATCATCGGCGATATGCGGAAGCTGGAAGGAGAGATTGTGTTGTCAGGTACCGTGTCCTATGCCACTCAGAACCCCTGGTTAGTGCAGAATGACGAGTGCCGGCGTCGAGTTTGCTTACTCATCCAAACCAGGATCATGTCCGCCACTGTCCGCGACAATATTCTGTTCTCACACGAGTACGACGAGTCGTTTTATAATCTCGTCGTGGAAGGTGCGTATTTTCGTTGTTCCACAGGAGATCATTTTCGCTTACTATCGTGGCCAGCTTGTGCGTTGAAACCTGATTTGGCTATTCTGTCACAGGGAGACCTGACTGAAGTCGGTGAAAAGGGTGAGTGTTTGATGGAAAGATGTTGTGACGGCTGACGAACGTTGTTGCAGGAATCACTGTTGGTGTCATCTCTTTTCGATTCCATCATGTCTCTCATTCGTGGTTCTAGCTGAGCGGTGGGCAACGCGCTCGAATTGCACTGGCACGCGCCGTATATGCCAGAGCGGATCTGTCAGTGGTAATCAGTATTCATGATCTTCACGTACTGATATATGCGCGTGTAGGGTGCTCCTCGACGACGTTTTGGCCGCAGTCGACTCTCATGTCGCCCGTCACATTTTTGGTTCGTGATATCTGATCCCAGCCCGTAGCATTTTCTGACACTGGGGCCTCCCAAAGATAACGTCATCGGCCCTGAGGGTCTCCTTTCCACGAAAGCCAGAATCGTCGTTACCAACAGCATTGCGTATCTCAAACATTTCGATCAGCTCGTTTATATCCGTCGCGGCATCATTCTCGAATCTGGATCGTATCGGCAGCTAATGTCCAACCCAGACGGTGCAGTTCGCAAGCTCATGTGGGTCATCTTCCCGCTACCAAGTCTGTAGCGCTATCTGATATGGTGTTACAGTTATAATCACGCCGCAAACGGATCCTCTGCTACAACAAGCGGTGCAGTGACTCCGGCGCATACGAGCCCAAGCGGTGTCAGCACGCCCACGATGAACGACGGCAAGACCCAGCTGATTGAGGAGATTGACTCTGTAGAGGAGAAGGTCGTCGTCCGACGCTCGAGCTTCAGCAAGGCGGTGATCGCGCCTCTGCCCCCCATCCGCGAGGCGATGAGCACCGGGTTGACGAAGGAGCATATGGAACAGGGGCGTGTCAAGAAAAAGGTGTATTACCAATACCTGCAAGCCGCCTCCAAGGTCGGCTTTATCTTCTTCGTGCTCGTCACGGTCTCGTCGCAGGCGGTGTCGGTCTTGTCGACGTATATGCTCCGGTTGTGGGGCGAGGGCAACCGCGAGGCGGGGGGCAACATTGGGCTAAGGGATCCATATTTGTTAGGATATGGGTTCTTTAACTTAGCGTCGATATTGTTGTCGGCGACGGCGGCGTTGCTGATTTGGGTGCTGTGTTCATTGAGGAGTTCCAAGTATTTGCACGATGCGGTGAGTTTTTGTTCAGTGGAGTAGGAATGACTGTATTGATGTTCTTGACAGATGTTGGATACTGTGCTGAGGGCGCCGTTGAGTTTCTTTGAGACGACACCTTCTGGGAGGTACGTTGACCTTGGGTTCATTTGATCCACGACAGATGTTGATTGGATTGTAGGATCCTGAACGTGTTTTCCCGTGATATCTATGTCGTTGACATGGTCCTTGGGAGGGTAAGTTTATCGCTCACCAGAAATATTTGTCTGCTAATTGTGTGACCAGGTCATTCAAAACATGATCAGGACGTGTGCGTCCACGGGGTCCATTATTCTGGTCATTAGTATCAGTTTCCCACCTTTCATGCTCGCCGTCATTCCCCTGGCGTGGTTCTACTACCAAGTGACCATGTAAGTTTGCCGGTATTACTTCATCCACTTGCTGATCTCTTTGTTCGTCAGCTATTACCTTGCGACCTCGCGTGAACTCAAGCGCCTCGACTCGGTCTCGAAATCGCCCATCTTTGCCTGGTTTTCCGAGTCGTTGGCCGGACTGTCCACCATCCGGGCGTACAAGCAGCAAGCGATCTTCACAGCCCAAAACGCGCGCCGGCTTGATCGGAACCAAATGTGTTATCTCCCCAGCACGTCTGTGAACCGTTGGCTCGCTGTTCGATTGGAGTTTATGGGATCTATCATTATTTTGCTCACCGCGGTCATGGCTGTATCTGCGGTAGTGACGAGCAATGTCGATGCAGGACTGGTGGGGATGGTGTTGTCGTATGCGTTGAACACGACCGGGGCGTTGGTGAGTCTAGTTTTGTTTCCGGGTTTGGGACTGTTGCTAACTGATACAAAAAAGAACTGGCTGGTGCGTTCGGCGAGCGACGTGGAACAAAACGTGGTGAGCGTGGAGCGGATCACGCATTACGCGAATGATTTGCCGCTTGAGGCGCCTCGCGAGTTGATGGATCGCAAGCCGCCGACTGGGTGGCCTGGGGCTGGTCAAGTCGAGTTCTGGTGGGTCTTGGCGAGTGTGTGTTTGGGTGAACGAGCTGACTCTTCGTTGCAGCGAGTATTCGATGAGGTATCGACCGGAACTGGATTTAGTGTTGAAGGATATTTCGTTGATGATCGTGCGTGTCTTTAGCCGAACATGTGACGTGGGTTCTAACGTTCTATCAACTAGAAACCGAAGGAAAAGATTGGTATTGTTGGGAGGACCGGTGCTGGAAAGTCGTCGGTGAGTTTTTGTGGTCGGAGCTGGTATCTTTTTCCTTCTCAACACCTCTCTCCAGCTCCTCCTTGCGTTGTTCCGGATCTTGGAAGCCACGTCTGGCAAGATTTATATCGACGGTATTGACATTAGCACGATCGGGCTGCATGACTGTACGTCGCTTCAGAACGTGACGCCGATCTGATTCACTCAACCTCATCCACAGTACGCTCGGCGATCTCGATCGTCCCGCAGAGTCCAGATTTGTTCGAAGGTACGCTCCGGGAGAACGTCGATCCCGTGGGCGAGTATCAGGATGCGGATATTTGGGCTGCGCTCGAGCATGTATGTATTTGTTTTTTTACCAGTCTGCTGACCCCATAACTCACCCACGTGCAGGCCCATCTGAAGTCGTACATAGACACTCTCCCCGAGGGTCTCGATGCCCCTGTTCAAGAAGGTGGTGCGTCGTTGTCGGCCGGACAGAGGCAGTTGTTGTGTTTTGCGCGGGCGTTGTTGAGAAAGGTGAGTAACTGCTTGATTCACGATGGCAAATACCTCATTCGCGTGGACAGTCCAAGGTGCTCGTTCTAGATGAAGGTGTGTTTCCGCGCTGAAATAAATAAAAATTGGATGTGGATGCTAAAGCGAAACAGCGACATCCGCCGTCGACTTGGACACGGACCGCGAGATTCAAGATATCATTCGAGGACCATTGTTCGACGACGTCACGATTTTGACGATTGCGTGCGTATTCTCTTTTTGATATATATATATAACATACAACTCATACGCAACAGACACCGGTTACACACGATCATCGAGTCGACGCGGGTGTTGGTGCTTGATCATGGACAGGTCGCCGAGTTTGACGAGCCTGGGGTGTTGTTGGCGGATAAGACTAGTCGGTTCTACGGGATGGCGTTGGAGGCCGGGTTGGTGGGTGCAGTGCAGGAAGGTGAAGGTAGGAATGGAAACGGAAATGGAAACGGGGAGGTGGAGGTGGAGGAGAAGTCGGAGGACTAGCAGTAGGAGGAAATGAGTAAAGAGCGAAAGCGAGTATGCTACTAGGTGTGGTAGCTGGCGAAAAAGATTCCTGATTTTCTCGAACTTATATGTAGATACTTGTATCACGTAAAGCAAAGCACGCCGGTTCTGGGGTGAGCATCGATTATCCCCAGTGAAAACTGATCATGCCCAGATCTGGTCCGAGATGTTCCATTCTGTATTTAGTATTGTTTATATGCCCCGGTCTGCTTTATCTGTGGGGCACATGTCGGCTTTC
This sequence comes from Leccinum angustisporum, assembly GCA_038091055.1. Lineage (NCBI taxonomy): Eukaryota > Fungi > Basidiomycota > Agaricomycetes > Boletales > Boletaceae > Leccinum > Leccinum angustisporum. The sequence goes on from JBBPNU010000473.1 coordinate 13,133, forward strand.
TGTATGATCTGCCTGCTGCTGCTTTCACGAATCTGCCCAATACTGCTTCCACCGTGACACATTTTGTCATCTTCAACCAGCCACCCAACTCAGGCTGTGCAGGTATAGACAGCATGAGTGGTTCCGAATCGGAACACGCTAGACGTCGCTAGTAAGTACTGTTGTGCTCGCTATTGTCAAGAAAGTTTTTACCTAGTTTCCATGTCGAAAGAACACATTGATAACAAGTTACAGGCTGCAGAATGAACACCCTGCTGTGAGAAGATAACGGTGCCAGTCTAGATAGGCTCATCAGACCCAGCCATCTTTACAGCAGTTTGCATAACTAATGAGACTCGCTATAGCGGTCCCGGCTGGACAAAATGGATAAAATGGATAAACTGCATAAAACATGATGATTTAGACAAGTAAAACGAATTTGGACAAGAAAGGAAAAGACTTTAGATTTGGACGCTTCGAGCCAATGTGGGAAAATACATCCACAAGCAGGCTCCTAGTAACCATCCACTATTGCGAGCGAGAGTGGCAGACCAGGACCAGGACCTGCTTCCGAGTCTGTTCGAGTACAGATTTGAGCAAGCGTTGGGATGTGAGATGCGAGGCTTTCTTCTCTCGAGGAGGTTGGTTACACATTAGCACACATTTTGCTTGCATTTTGCCGACACGCTGGCATGACTCGGATCTTACGACATGAAGTCTAAAGAATTCTTGTATATCATACAAATATCATACAGTAATTTTTTGTTTTTCTCCTTTGTTTTTCGAATTCCGCTGGTCACGAGTAGTGGCTGCGCAATGTTTACAAATGTTTTCTGCCAGCCACTATGGAGAGAGAGAGAGTGGATTAAAGTTGCGGGGTTCGAATAGAACACCACCACTCTTGCTCACAATAGTGGATGGTTAGGAGCCTGGAAAACGAGTGGCATTGAGCGACTTGCACAGCTTTGTGCCTCGGCCCTCAATTACCTTGCTGGGCAAGGTGGTCATGGATTCTGACTTCATGCTGAGATTCTAAATAACAACAAATAATCTTTATTAGGAATACAGGTTGCTCAGGTCGTGCAGAGATTGCTCAGGGTTGCTCGGGTTCAACGGAGGCTGTACACAACATTATGTAATAAACTGATGACGTGCAACTGTGGTGTAGCGAGGCACGAGCGAAGCCACAGTGCGCTCGTCCGACAAGCAGCACTGTAAAAATGAACCTTCGATCTGAATGTTTAGTACAGCCACAGCACTCGCGCTTTCAGATTTTATCACGCGCCAGAATCAGCCCAATTACCCTCACTCCGACGCACAGATACATCCACCCCTCTCTTTTATGCTCCACCATTCATTCCTATTGCTCTTATCTTTTAGCACTTTAAAATGTATTTGACCACTTGAATTATAATATCAAGATATATAGACAGATAGAATTCCGTGGAAATGAATAGAAAATAAATAAAAACTGTTGCAAAAATTACTGAGCCCACTGTCACGGTGGCCCACGTTATTATGAACTTATATAGTTCTACTTCCTTTGAATGCCAATTTGAACACGTAGTATACTGTATTGTGACGTGTACTAGCTTTTTCATAGCATCTCTATTGAACTTATACAGTCCAATTGCGCAGCCGAGGGGATGTAGGTTCCGATAGAACCTTCCAAAGAGGAATAAGGGAAATAACTCTAGTAGAAACTTACTAGGAAAATAGAGTGGTTGCTATGAAGTAACTTTGAAAGAGTTGAGTTGTTTTGAGTGATGAGTGTATAGGAAGAACGTTGTGTAGAAAACAAGTTAATTTGAGTGGACCAGTGAGTCCACCTTATATACTACATGACTGTTTGTACATGTTATGGTATATTCTCCATTCGGAGACCTTGACTGGTCTTTCTGTTACCTCTGTACATTCGGACCGTGGGGGGGAATATCTTGGACAAGAGCTTTTACAGTTCTTCACGTCCAAAGGTATCTCTCAACAATACTCCGTTCCTCATCTACCACAACAGAATGGTAGAGCAGAGAGATTCAATCGAACCATCATGGAAAAAGCCCAAGCAATATGTCTCAATGCATGTCTTCCGAATTCATTCTGGCAAGATGCATGCGAAACAGCATTACACATTTACAATCGACAACCTATGCGTCGACATCAATGGAAAACCCCAGCAGAAATATTCTTAGGAACGAAACCCGATATTTCTTACTTCCGAGTATTCGGATGTAAAGCTTATGTCTTTATTCCGAAAGATATACGACAGAACAAACTATCACCCAAAGCTGAAGAAATGATCTTCATTGGTTATGAACAAGGATCAAAAGCTTATCGCTTTTACTGTCCAACACGTCGACGAGTCTTTGTCTCCTCGACAGCTACATTTGATGAAGGAAACTTCCCTTATTGTTCAAAGAAAGTAACTCCTATAGACAAACTTTCCTCTATTCCACACACCTCTTCAAATATTGAAGAAGAAGCTTTAACACCTGGAACCAAGGATTCTGGAACAAGAAGATATCCTGATCAGATCATCTCTATTGCTCCACCTCCTCAACCTGCCCCCCAAATATTCTTCCCATATCCACAACAACAACCCCTACCAAATAGATCAATTGATCATTCGAGACATACTTCACCTAGATCATCGAAACAAGATTATTGGGATTTATCTCAACATCCTGAAGAAATTCCGATTCATTCAAATCTTCCTTCTCTATCTGGTCTCACAAATGAACCTGATACTGAAGAGACTTCAGAAACACTTCATCGTGTTCCTAGTCCCCTTTTACGTGGACCTCGAAGACAACTTAACGAAACTTCGATTCGTCGACATACTTCACCAGAACGTGTTCACCAACATAAGCGTCGACTCCTTGATAGATTTGATGAAACAGGAAATGAATTGCCTGATATCCCACGTCATCTACAGAATGAACCTGAGGATCTCAGAGAACGTATCAAACATGGAGATCTAGAAGATGAATTCTTCTATGGAAATGTTCCTCCACGTCCAGAAGTATATCCTCCAAGAGCACCTCGGAGATTACCAACTGAGACTATTCCTGAGTTTCGGGTCAAACCACATCAACATAGACCCACTCAAGATCTTAGAGAAGAACCTCGTACAAAAACAAGGACCTCTTCTTGTGTACCCACACGTCGTATCCTTCAAGATAACACGTATGGAGAAGGAACCCCATTGGAGATCGAGGTTGAATTATCTCGAAGACCAACTCCTATGGAAACAATTCAGGAGGAGTTATCTCCATTACCTCCACTTACTCCGAGCATGGATACAACTCCAATTCCGGAAGAACCTATCCCATCTCTCTTTAGAGATGATGATATGAATGATCTATACACAGAACCATTGGCACAACCTTTTAGTGCTAAATGGATTCGCCATCACTTTGCTGCTGCTACCATAGCTGTTGGTAAAACACCGGTACATTACCGAGACGTCAAAAAGATGACACCAGCAGACCAAAAGGATTGGCAAAAAGCTATGGAAGAAGAAATGAAATCTCTCTATGACCGAGATGTTTGGGTCTTAGCAGATCTTCCACCAGGTCGAAAACCCATCACGGGAAGATGGGTATATGCCACAAAAAGCGA
>JBBPNU010000474.1:0-16729 GCA_038091055.1 Leccinum angustisporum
CTCACCCTCGGATTTGCCCCTACGAACTGCACGGTGACGGTGTCTCCCGCAGAATACGTCGAACTCTCCACATCCACCAATACGTCTCCAAAGTTGTTGGGACCAGGGCGGTCGACAACGACAGGTTTCTACGCGGTTGACGAAGACAATATAGGTATTGATGAGCAACAAGATCAGCACACCATTGGCTGAGTAACGCACCTGCATGGAGATCGCAAGCGAAACCTGCTCGCGTGGCGGAGGATCAGACGACGGCAATTCCGCAGCATCGTCAGCAAGATACGGTACAAGAGCGCTATACTTATCAATATAGGCTTCGAGCGTCGCTGACGTCCACGTTTGAGTTAGTCATCAAAAGTTCACTTCAAAAAACCAAACTAACCAGGACCAAAGATCGTCGATGCGCCTTCATATCGCTGAATGGAATATTCTTCGCGCGTCGTAACATAATGGCCATATGTGTTAGCAGGACCAGCAATGACGACATAAGCTGAATTGTCGAGAATGCCAGACGAGATTAGTTGAGCACGCAGAGCTTCTCTAACTCAGCAGAAAGCAAACCAGGTGTGTAGCGGTCGAGGAACATGGTTAACGAAGGAATCAGATCACTCGAGTTATAGGGACGTGCATCATGCATACCGCATTCGTCTGCCAGCCATGGTTGTTAGCTCCCCGGGCATGATTAGGATGACAAAGTTGCCGACACGAAACATTTGAACATCGATCGTGTGTGGTGACCATAGATATGGTGTCTCGGCATACCCCTGTATATATGGGTAAATCAGTGTTGCTATCAAGTAGAAATGCCGCGCACGGTATTTAGTAAGATGGGCTTTGGATATTGACAGTCGACCTGCACTTGCGACGGAGCCGGAGTAACAGCACCTGAGAAGTCGGCGTATGAGTACAATTCACAAAGAACGGGAGCAGGGTGAATGTACCCTTGACGATCTGCCAAAACGGATTATGACGAGGCCCGGATGAGTTGACACCTTGGATGAAATCGAATGCTCCAGGACCGTCACTTTTTGAACAGGTTAATCAAGGAATATTACAAATTCATCCTAAGGAGCGAGTCGGCTCCTGAGTGCAAGCAAACTCACGTCGTTCCACCCGCAAAGCCAAACCCTACAGGTTTTTAGCAGGAATAGGTAGGACAGAACGGGAACGAACCTAGTGCTGCAGGACAAGTCCTCGCAATGGTCCCGTTAGGCAGCGTGAACGTATAATTCATACTGAGATAAATAGCCAAGTTAGCCAACAGAAATGATCTCCCAAAGTCGGTTCATGTTAAAGAATCCCGACCCGGATGGATTTTTGGGGATCCAAAGCGAAGCGGATGACATACATATTCATGTGAACGTGCACGCTCCTTACAGAACCTCTCACATTGGTCAAGGCTGTCGTGTTTGCAGTTTCAATGACAGTGTCTGGGCTTGATAAGATCACTTGTGGTGTTGATGATTCCATGACTTCACGAGAAGCCTTGAACTGAGCATCTCCGATCATGAAGTTGGAAGCAAAGTCCGAGGTGCGGAAGCCTGGCCCTCTGTGCGTTCAGAGAAGCTAATGGTCAGTTTTTAACGGAAGCATGAGGGTGAATACTTTACGGACCGGCCGTGGCAATCCTGGGCATAGCCACCACATGTGGAGTGCTCATATTCGCAGAGTTCGCCGTCATGAGGTTTACCAGGAGATTCGCAAAATGCACCTAAGCTGAATAGTTGCAATGTGGTCGTTGAGGTCAGTAAACGTTGAACATGTTCAAACTCACGTATTTGGGGTCGTATCACCGACGTTGGCTGATCAGTGGCAAAAAACAGAAAAACGTCAGCATGCGTGCCAACCATGTGCCGAAACGGATTCAGGAAGGAATGAGAGTGCATATTAAATGAAAAAAGGTGTTCGAGGGATGTATGACATACATTGAACAAACGCGGCCACGAAGCTGGTGTTGCCCGGGGCGGTGTTGGGCTCGGCATATGCTTTGAATGATAATAAGAGCGACAGATTATGAGTCATGTACAACATGAAGATGTTCGCCGCTCACATTCGTATAAATACGCAGCCATTCCCTTGTTATCTCCACTAACCAACGTGTTGTTCTTCGATAATTGAGTCAACATCGCGACCGTGATGCCTTCACCGAGTGAAATGATGCAACTTACTTCATACAAGCTAGTTCCGTGTACCGCATAGAAACTAAGCAGCCCCCTTGCATTTCCATCTACATCGTCCAACCTAACGACCGACATCTCCTTGTCTTGGTCATACTGGTATCTTGCTCTTTCCTCGGCGGGATTAGCCATGTATGCAGTGGGACTGCGGTTGCGATTGGCACCCAGCAGAGTAGTGTTGCCGACTCCGATAGACCCCAAAGCAAGGGACGCATGAGCTTTACGGATGGCGGTGAGGGTCCCATCTATGATCGCTTGTGCCGTCTGGTTGATATAACCGAGACTCGTGAGCTGGGGAAGGAGGTCTTCGAGGTATCCACCAACGCCGGCATGAGAATGCGTGCCGACCAGTGCGGTGTTGGAGGCCGTATACAGGCCTTTAAGTTCAGGATCGTTGGAAAGAGCATCAAGGATGGCACGGCGGATACCGGTGTCGCCCATGCAAATATCAGACGAGATGAAGAGAATGCGGGAGGTAGGCGAAGCCGGGTCTTTGGGATCAGCGATGACGAATGCACGAGAACGCTGGCGCATGTGCAAGCCCGTGTTTGTCTGAGGAAGGTGGGCATATCCCTATAATATTAATGATGAGATACGAAGCGAGGCAAGCAGGAGAGCATGACACGTGCCATCATGTTAGTCTCCACGACTGGGCTGCTCGACAGTAATTAGACGCGGAACAGTCGTGAGAGGAAGAAACGCACCCAGTGATATCACCTATACCAACGCCAATCAAGTACTGGCCGTCTACAGCGCCCGGCACAACAGTAGCACGCGAGAGATCATTTCCGGCAAAGCTGCAGAACGCATAAAGATAGAGCAGCAATGCTTGCGTGACATCTCTAATCCAAACAAACGGAGAGAAAGGCTCTCCTATTTCCAGGAGAGGGAGATACATGGCTTGATGTGAGTTACAAAGAGATGTGGGTTGACACGTGTGATTCAATCATTGCAGTGTTGGACAGACTCGGCTTTCTTACCAACTTAGCATGCCATCCTCGGAACCATCCAGCGTGGGCAGCGTAGTATCCGCCAAAACGTCTCCCCGCTCTTCTACGTTCGACAGCTCATCCTACCGTACGCTCGAGAGTATACGCGATGAAGTCGCACACGCCATCGCCGTGCGTGCGATAACGAAAGCGACGACCGTTGAAGGCGCAAGAATAAGCGTTTACTTCACCTTCTCAAAAAAAGACGACGACGTCTTCTTGCGCCGTGTGGCCGAGATCATCCGCGCACGGCTGCCTTCTCGTCACCTCTTTGCCGTAGGAACGACCGGCACACCGTCGCCTACTTCTTCCACAAATACCAACACCCTGATCATCACAGGCGCAGATGACGATGACGTCCAGCGAGCAGTCCTCCTCTTCAGTTCCAAATTCCTTGGTCGAGTCGCTTCCATCACCAACCATGGAAACTTTCTTCTAGCTGCCGTGCATGAAGTCGGTGGATCCTCGTATGATACTGCTGCTCTATGGGACGTTCTCTCAAAATCGGTTCGTGCACCCCTCGATCCTCTCACCCCTCCTCCAGGCTCGAGAAGCATAGAGCACCTCGTGTCTGCAGCTCGCGCCCGTCTTCAGCGGGTCACACCACGCCAAGCATGGGAAGTCCTCCATGATCCAACGTACCCCATACCCGCGTTCCTCGTCGACATCCGTCCTGCTTCCCAGCGTGCACGCTCAGGTGGCATCCACGGCTCTCTCATTATAGAACGTAACGACCTCGAATGGCGATTCGATCCCAGGAGCGAGGCAAGGCTAGCCATAGCTGATCGATACGATCTCCGGATCATCATATATTGCGAAGACGGTCACGCAAGCAGCCTCGCAGCTGCTGCATTGCACGACGTGGGATTGCTTAATGCAACAGATATGATTGGCGGGTTTGATGCATGGAAGGCAGAGGGACTCTCTGGTCAGATTAAGCCCCCCTCGACACTGAGTGAAAGCGGCACGTGGGAAGCGTTGTCCCAGCCAAGTCCGCTGTCGGATTAACAGCGATCTCTATTGGCATTTGTCGTGCGTATTCGTTTCGTCCCCATAAACCTCAAGCGTTAACTGTACACGTTACTAACCTCCTTTAGTGACCATGCGCCTCTCCGAACCCAATCTTTGATAGCTATCCTTGAGTAATCCAGCATTAGACTATGAATGTTGTCTCATCTAAGAACCACTGTAGCCCATGCACTTTACATCAACTCTCTTGTAGCGTATGCACTCATTTTCCCATATGTAATTGTTTTGGTTTTTGGTTTCTGGTTTCAGTGATTCGCAATACCGTAGCCTGGCCAACGTCGTATATTCGACTCGGACTCTGGGCGACATGTTCGTGTCGCCATAGAAGAGATTTCAAGCCAGATTCGGCCTAAGTATTTACCTTGCTGTAAGATGCACACAGCGGTACGCATGACGCTCCCTTATGTCGGAGCCCGAGAACGAGTACATATATTACAATCATGTTTGCCACAATATAATGTTACAGTCACAGCACAGAGGATGTCCATCCAGTGTTTCTTCGTCGACGTCTCGGGAAAGGGAGCCAGCTAGTACTTCGCGGCCCTGCGGTGGAGTCTGGCCTTCATCAGAACGATCTCCGCCAAGACGTTCGCCTGCTCCGTCTCCACTCGCTTTGACAATTCCTGTATGGTCTGTAGCCGCTGTATCATGCGGTCCAATGTAAGGGAATCTTCATCATCCGACGAGTCGGATTCGCACGCGCGCTCCTTGTCCTTCTTCGATCGCTTGTGGGGCGGCGAGTCTTGGTCGGGGTCGAGGAGCTCGATGGCGTCCGCTGCCTCGGAGACGACCCGAGATGAAGTAGTAGACTTCGAGCCGCTGGCCTTGGGGGCGTTGTTGTTGTTGTTTTTATCGTCAGAGTCATCGGAGTCCGAGGACAGCAAGAAAGCCACACTTCTAGTGCGTTTCTTAGCGGGCGTAGTCATGGACATTCCGCTCCCCGGTCTGATAGCTGATTTTGCCGAAGATTTCTGAGCAAAGGCGGGATTGGGAAGTGGAATATGGCTGGCTTGAGACGACGCCGATGCTTGACCTGCACTCCACCCGGACCAGGCCCATGGCTTCAAGTTGCCTTCCTTGTCGAGTGCTGCCACAGCTGCTTTAAAGGCCTTTGTGGACAGAGAATAGGCTTCACAGAAGGACTTCTCTTGCGGGGAGGGTCCCTGGCAGGTTGAATGCAAAGGACAAGGTGATTTACATCATGATGCTGTTCGGACGCGAAATACGAGAAAAAAGACCTCACCTTCCGCAACTGGCAAACCAGGTAAAAGACAGCACATGTCATGACGTTTGCGCCGTAACTCTCCTTCAGCATATCGATGCACCAAAATGTAGCCTGCATGCTTTCCATGTAGGGTAAGAATTTTTCCGTCGGGTGCACGCGGTACGCGTCGATGAGCGCCTCGTACGTGACGTTTGCGACGGTGTTCAGTTCCTTCACGGCGGCGAGTGCGGCGAGCACCTTCTTGAGGACGTCAGCAAACTCCTTCGGCACTACACGCGCGGCCGCCACTGCAGACTCGAGCGATACCTCGTCCGAATTCAATCTGTAATTATCCGAGATAAGAACTTCGGTGCACGGTGACGAGAGGAAACGCGTACTAACTGTTGGGAGGCCAGATACGCGCATACAGCGGGTAGTTCGGTGGCCAAGCCTGGACATATTTTCGCAGTGGTAAGGCGCAGAATCGATTTGGCCTTTCTGAACACCCGTGAGTCCGTTGAACATAATTTGTTCAGCTCTTTGCGTTGATGTTCAGCCATAACGCGCTGTCAGAGAGAGTCTGATCAGTGATTAATTGATTATCGATTACCCCTAATAAGGTTTGTGCGTCTGTTCTCGCGTCTTGTTTGGTTGTGTTTCCCATGTAGGCTCGCCCCTCTTTTCTCGGTTTGTCCCTAGCCTCGTCGTGCTGGTCTATACTACAGTACAACCGCTCATAATGCATAGCGTCGGGCGGTGCTCTGCATCATGCATTATGGGAATTATGCATTATACGTGGGCATTTTGGCTGGAAGGGGGGGTAAATGGTGCTCCCCAGGGTTGTGCATTATGAGCAGTTGTACTGTAGTGACCAACGTGCCGGTTGTCGACTCGTGTCCGTTGTTTGCGCACCGCGGTCCCCAGGGAACATGACACGCGCCCACATGATGTAATACAACTCCAATTTATATTAATCTGCATGCCAGCATTGCTCACAAACCACCATGTCAGCCCAAGTACCTCGAGAAAGACATCCAGAATACTACTTCACGGATGGAACAGTCCATTTCATAGTATGTCTTGTTTCTTTTTTGTTTCTTTTTGCAGCCTCTCGCCAGCAGATCAACTGAACTTGAAATTCGCGAGCAGATCCTCGAAGCAACTCAACATACACTGTACAAGCTGTATCCTGGTCTTCTTTCATTGCGGTCTTCTGTTCTTCAGACGCTCCTATCACTACCTCGTCAATCAGGCAGTACTGAGGGAACATGCGATGAGAATCCCATTATTCTACATGGTGTTCTTCGCCAGGACTTTGACTATCTTTTGACCTTCCTGTGTGGCGGGTGTGTGCTCTTTGTGCTCTTGTATATTTTTTTGACCATGACCCTTTGCCCTAGCTATGCTGGCGAGGAGAATTATCAAGAGTACCTGATTTCGGTTCTCAAGATGTCAGCATTCTTCGAAATCAGCCATGGCTTTCAGTCTGCCATTGCTGAGCTCGATCATCTTCCAACCTTTACCTCTGCACTTAAATTGCAACTTGGATATCAGTATCACGTAGATCAATGGATTGAAACGGCGTTTCGGGATCTCCTGTCGCGGCCATTGTCATCAATCACGTCCCTCGAGGCCTCCCAGATGGGCCTTGGTTTTTTCTACCTACTGGCAAACGCGAAGACATTGATCGAGGACAATTACCGAGCCATGGCTTACACAGAACCCTCATTCGTGCAATCGGTTGCTTGTGAAACGCCTGGGCAGTGCACGGCTCAGGTTTGGAAAGACGAGTGGTGGAATGGTATTGCGCGGCATCTTCTCCATCCCGAAGTTCCAATCCGTGGTGAAGACATCATAATTTTAGTGGACCAGACTGAGATTCCAGGCATCTGCAATCGTTGCAAAGAGGTATTAGTGTCAAAAATAAGGCAGTCAAAGGCACTCCAGTACGAGAATAGAGTGCAAGCTAGCACTCTTGCGAAAGCCATGGAGATACAAACGGACAAACACATACGAGCTCCATTTAGAGAGTTTCTACCGGTCGAGTAATTAGTTTCTTTGTTCGTCTACTATTTTTACTACGGTGTTATACTCCATCGATGTTGCTTTTTTCGTTCCTCTTTCCAGTGGCAACAAAATAATTGTGCGGTGCTGCCTCGTTTTCTCAGAATATCATGATCGACTCTACGTCGGTATGCCGAGACTTGTAAAACGAATTTGTAGTTGTGATGCTGCCCTGTTCAGCATATTTTGCGTACTCGGCAAAAAGAGGTGCGTGCACGCACTATCAGACAAAGTTTTGTGCGTTGAGCTATTGGAGTGTCATATAAGGGCGTATACTACATGCATACATATTAGGGATTGCGACTCTATATCAGTACTTCGTTCCCACTTCTCGATTTATTGCTCTTTCCCAACAATCTAGGCTTCTTGTACGTCTGCTTCATCCAGAGACGACTCTTCATCACGTCGTGACGTGCCCGTACCGTCTGAGCGTACTAGTAGATTCTCTTCGACGCCTTGCGAAGAAGAAGGTTCCAGACCGATGGACGATTGGTCCTCCGGTTTTTGCTTCGAGAGCTATAGTATATATCCAGAAAGATGCGATGACCAGTATTCAGAGAGAGCCTACGCCGGCCGGGCAGGCAAAAAGCAACTCACAACAGCATACGTTTGGGACGCAACGATGATTGCCGCGCCAAAAAAAGACAACAGCGAAGGCACCGTGCCGAACACGATGAGCTCGAGCACGACAGCGAAGAGCAGCTGCGTGTACGAGACTAACGCGCCCCGCGTTGCCGTCTCGTAGCGCAGCCCCGTCGTTACAAGGATCTGACGCAGTCGTTGGGTTAGTTTGATTTTTTCGGCGCATTTTTTGGAACGAACGAGAACGCTCACAAAACATACCTGAGCTGCGACGCCGAAGAGCGTGATGACGAGCATAAGCACGATCCATTGCCAGGTCATGGGGAATACCATGGGTTGGCGCACGATGGCAATCCTACGAGTTGTGCCACGGACATTACAAGGGTGCTCTCACACCAGACTGGGATAACAAAAACGCACGCGATAGAACCCACGACGGCGCACCAGAACGAGTAAAAGGTCATAACATGCATCGGATGTGCTCGCGACCGAACGAATCTCATAATGATGACTTTGAAATGATTAAATTAGCATGCGGGGATGCCCCATCGCGACTGGGCCTAACGTACACGACGCGGTGCCACCGCATACACCAATAAGAGAGCTCCTGAATCAAAGAGGTTAGGAAACCGGTGGGGGCGTAATGGAAGATAGGCATGATCCTCACCCTACAGCGCGCAACCGTTCAGAGGAGGTGGCATATGCATCGTCGTCCAAGTCGGCAGTATTCCCAAACAAAAACGAAGGTCTAGCGATCAGGACAACGCCAACAAGACTGCACACTGTAATAGATTCAACACATCCGTCAGGCGTGGACTAGTCTGGTACCCTCACCAGCTGCTATCGCTTCCTTTGCCGTAAAAGCCTCTCCGAGAATGAAATATCCCGCCAACGCGACCGTGAACGGCTTCAAAAACGTGATAACGGTGGCATCCGCAACAGAAAGATAGTTGAGCGCATAGAACATCCCAAAAAGTCCAAAGAACCTGGCATCGGCGATAGCCGGCGGTCATTTCGATGAAGATGAGAATTTCTGGAACAACCCTCTCACACAGAGAGACCTCCCGCAGCCAAGAGTCCGCGGACACCTGCTGGTCCGAGAAAGGGATCCGGAATGTTTTTCGCTGTCCTGCTCCGAGTCGTCGTGAGCACCGTGAAACGTAGTGATGATCATTAATTTCGGCTTCCACGTACATGAATGCCATGCAACCAAAAACTGTGATCACCTGTGGATAGGCCAGTCAAGATGTCTGCTCGCTCGTTTGGTCAAACCAGTTGCCTACCATTCGAACTGTGATCAGCTGGCGAGTACGATTAGCGAAAGGGAAGGCAACGAATGACGTTCGCCCGAGATACAGACCTCCAGAGTCGGAGTGGGCGGGTCCAATTGCTCCAACATTTTGACGCAAAGGTTCATCAAAGCGAAGAATAACTGGGAGCAGACCACGAGTAACAGACCAGCGTTTTTCATGGCAAAGTTGACCACCTGGGCCTCTTGAGCTCTCCACCAGGACATCCGAGTACGTGGACCGGACGCCGTTTCAGTGTCCTGTTCTTCGGATAAAGGGAGGTATCCGAGTTCGGTGTGGGCGGTCATCTTAAAGCTTCAAGACGGTCTGCTCTGGTGTGGATGTTTAGTATGTCCTGTTCGTGGCCATGCGGCAAATAAACGTGTGTGAGATTTTAACTTGGGTGTTGTTCGGTTGCCGAAGGTTCTTCCCAAAATGTCCTACAGGCCCTGGCATGGGCCTCATGGCCACGGTCATATCCCATATAAGTTATATTCCTGGACCTGGTAACGTCAAGGACTTGCTTGGCAAGGGTTACAGCGTCAGGGATGCAGAACTCATCATTGCACAAGTTACGCCGAGTATGGAGGCCTATCTGAATCTTCCACTGGCAGGCCAGGCCTACTTCTGTAACGAGCCGTTTGGGACAGTTTCGAGAGTTCTGTTTTCCGCATAAACAGTGTAAACGAGATCCAGAAAACGATGAACAAGATTGGAGAGGAACTTGAACTTGAAAGGTTGCTCTGAGGAATTGGGAAGTGACAGAACTCATTGAACCATGGCAATGCTGATTCGGACTTGGAGGCATCGGTTTAGTAGTTGTGCGACTCGAAAACACTAGAAAGGTTGGAGGCGTACGCGCGTAGCCTCAGAGCCGCTAGCGCGATTATGGTAGTACTGTACAAAGCAGAATGAACTTGGTAAGAAGTCTACTGAATTGAAAGCAGGACGGCTACACTACAATTCAGTAACATATAACAGGAGTAGTCTACAGTCATCATATCATGAATGAGATATAGTGTTTGCTGTTCGAAAGCGGATATAAACCATGGCGGCTCTAAATAAAGTGACGTTGCGCATTCGACCTTCTCATTTCTGCTTGGACTTATAGGACTAGACTTCAGCAGAGCGCCATGACTCACCCACACCCTATGTAAGAAGCGGTGTCTCTTCAACATCGTCTGAAGATGGTGGATTAGGGGGTACCAATGGTTGTGATGGTGGTGGCGGTTTAGAGAGCTGCGGGGACATAGGTTCATTGATTAAGAGGAACATGGCATCGATATCCACTTACGACGGCAAAAATTTGTGCAGCAATGATGATCGCCATCCCCGCGGCAGACAAGGGGGCAGGCACAGTATTGAGCACGACGAGCTGGAGAATGATAGCAAAGAGTATCTGCGAATACGCGCCCAGAGCGCACCGCGCGGCCGTATTGTAGCGTAACCCGATCGTAAGGAGAATCTTGTGGCCATATCATATCCGTTATCGTTCGTGTTCCAGCACTTTACAAAAGAGAGGTTCACACCTGCCCGGCGACGCTGAGAAGACCGAGGATCAGCTGAAGCGTGGTCCATTGCCAAGTCATGGGAAAGACCACTCGTTTAGGCATTGTTGCCATCCTGCGGAATATCAGAAAGGCCCTCGTGCGCCAAAATTGAAACAAAAACCCACGCTATGGATCCCACAACAAAACACCAAAATGAGAAAAAGGTCATTATTTGCATTGGGTGAGCCCGCGAACCGATGACCCGCATCGTAATATCTTTCAAAGAAGCATATTAGCGCACGGGATGCTCCGTAGCCATCATGCTCGACGTACATGTCATGGCCTGGCCGCCGACAGCTAGCAGGGTGAACCTGAAAGGAGTTCAAGGGTGATGTTGAGATGAAGATCAATGTGCTTTTACCCCACAGCACGCAACCGTTCGAAAGTGGTGACATCAGTATTGTCTCCCCCAACGGTACTTCCAAACAAGAAGGGAGGCCGAGCAATTAGGACGACGCCGAGGAGACTGCACCCTAGAACCAACTTGAGTTGTTTATCAGTCGTAGACGAATGCTAATGTCGTACCGCCTGCTAGTGCTTCTTTGTTATTATACGGCTCTCCGAGAAAAAGATGACCCACGAGGGTGACGGCAAACGGTGTAAGGAAAGTGATAACGATGGTATCCGCGAGAGGGAGATATCCAAGGGCATAGTACTCCCCGAAGATGCCGATGAATCTGGATTCTCCACGGTCGGTCTTTTCCAACGAGAACATAAAGAACGTCCTCACCCAGCGAGACCTCTAGCAACTAAGAGCCCTCGGACGCCTTTTGGTCCTAGAAACGGATCTGAAATCCCCTTTGCTGCCCTAAAACTTGTAAGTGAAGTGGAAGCAGAAACAAAGCTGGTGTTCTTCGCACATGTATATCATACAAAAGCAAAACGTAATCGCCTATGAATCGATTGGCCAAGAGAGCTATATGGTCATCAGGTGTCTTGCTTACCATTCGAATAGTGACCACCTGTTAAGGACGATGAGCGCAAGGTCACGACGTTCGCCAAGACACTGACTTCCAAGGCCGGGGTAGGCGGGTCCAATTTATCGAGCAACTTGACGCAGAGATTCATCGAGGCAAAGAAGAACTGAGAGCAAATCACCAGCAACAGACCGGTATTTTGGGTGATAAAGTTTTGACTCGCTGCCCACCATAGAGCAGGAGGTGCTCCATCCTGTTGTTGGAGGTATCCAGTCATCTGTGTCGGCGAGAGAGAGGACCCTACATTGGTACATACCAACGTGTGTGCCTAAGTGCCGGTGCCAGTAATTTTATGTAAATGCTTCAGCTCCCGCTGGGAATTTCATTTTCCCTCCTTTCTCCTCCCCACCTCGTTATTACCTCAATTGCCACAACCAATATATCTGGGGTCGCGCCTTCACATGCCACTAGCGCCTCTGTGACCTGGCCAACTCCCTTGATAGGGCTTAAGATCGGTAGCTGGAACCCTAAACGGCTTCGCTGTACTAGGGGTAGCGGAGAAACCCGCTACTATTATCTGCCCCATCTTGCTGACTTGTCCTTCCCACAAAACGATCGGACGGTTTTTGAAGTCAGATCTAATTACATTTCACTCAGTTAGTATGACATCAATTTTGAGGAGGTCACCCCCTTTCCACTGTGCTTTCTTCTTGCCATCATGACCGATATATGTGACCGAGAGTCCAACAAACCATATCATCGCCCAGGAGAAGACCCAACTCATCTTGCTCCAGACGCCCTGAGTGCTCATGGTCTCACAGCTTACTTCCCCAAGAAAGCAGCGACCGTGTCTACTTCTGAGCAGACCCATCCACCTCTGGATGTCCTTTTCCATGCCCCTCCTCTCCCCCCTTCCGTTTTCTCTCCGCGAACCTTCCCTGGAATTGACCAAGCTTCCACCGAGGCCCTCATCAAGACCCTCTCGGACAACCATGTCCGCTGGCATATCTTTTTTAACTACAAAGGCTTCCACAAGTATGTCGAGCGTCAAGAGGTGCCCCTTTCGGTCTTTGACATGCCTCATAGCCACGCTGCCCACCATGTAATAGCGATCTGGTCCCTAGGTGCCCCTGGTGATGTCATCGAGGCCGCGTATGCCACACATTGCGAGTACCAACGCCCTGCATTTGCGTCTCCGAGCCCCATCAACAAGCACAACTTTTACAGACACTTGGGTGAGGAGCGGTATGTCTGTTCACTGCTCGACGTACCCGTACATTGATGAAATCGCATTCCAGTTACTACGCTGCCTATCTTGAATACTTCACGTCCGAAGTTTTGCAGAAAGGTTTAACAGAATGTCTCGAGGAATACGTCTTCGCTTCCGAAGCCAACTTTGGTACAGCATTCCCCGAAATGCTGTCTCGTTTCCTGCACGGTGTTCTCCATCCGTTCATCCACGTCGGATATGGTGCAGAGTTGAGTTCTGTCGGTCTCAGTGCCGAGGGTTTGTGTTCGAATCTAGGTTACTGTGCGATCCTTGACATCAGACATAGGTTTAGCCATGACCGCAGTTCACGCTGTCAACTCGGACTTGCTTCCAAGAGCCTGGTTTCCTGATGTAATTTCAACTGTCGACCCCAAGGGAGGCAACCGAACGGCATTGAATATTCTTGCCCTTGTTTCTTGCGACCCTCGCTTCTGCCACATCAAATACGCGGACATTGAGACGATGTACTCCAAGACCCTCACGGAGCACGGCTCTATCATCCACGACTATGTCAACATGTGGAAGTTTGATATTTCGACCGAGGCCGGTATAGCAGATGCGATTGAGGAGCTTTCTTGGGCCAACGTGCTCATATACGGAGTCGGCGGGTTCTCCTCGAACAAGTCCTTCAACGCCGATTTCTTCCTAATGCATCTGGTGACCTCATCTATCTTCCTCCCCTCTCTGTTGGCGTGTATCGACAAGTTCTCTTCTCGACGCCTGTTGTTGATGGCCTACTTTACTGCTTCCCTTTCGCACTACCTTGCAAGGGGACGCCCTCAACTTGACATTCGGTCGTTCTACAAGACCACCGAGGACGTTTTGCACAAGATTCCGGGACCACGCACCGAGCCCGCTCCGAACACGCTTCCAACGCCGACATCTGATTTGGCGCAAACCCCGAATGCATGGTATCCGATGATTCAGACAACGGTTGTGCATCCCAACGAGCACCTTTGCAAGATCCAACGTTCACTCGCCCATCATTCATCGCTGTACGGGACACGGGAGAAAAGCTGGTGTGTGCCGCCAGAGAGCAGGACGGTGACTGCTGCGCAGGTGGCGAGGGAAGAAGAAGCCGAAGACAAGGTCGGATTGCAGGAGTTGGATGGAACGCTCTTTGTTCGGGTGGCGATGCTCACTCAGAACAGGCTTGGATGGATGCGAGAGGGCGAAACGGCTGGTGATTGGGACACAGATGGGTTTTATGAGAGTGAAGGTGCGAGTGCCTAAAGGTTGTCGGTGTCATTTGTGCTTGTATGATAAATGGGGCGCGTCCGTGTCTTGTACTACTTGCGATGGTTGCACTTCACCGTTTAAATGTGACTGCCACCACGCCAACTCACGACCGTCCACGTTGCCGTCCTCGTCACCGGTTTGCAAGGACAGACGCCTTCCTGACCGTCGCCATTTCCGGCCGGTGTTTGTCGAGCAGCAGAAATATGTTATGCTCGGGATCCCAAGGTGGAGCGGATGTGGGCGGCTGCAGAGACGCTACAGGACGAAATGGCGGAGCTGCATGGACAGGCATTTATGGACGTTGCAGGGTGCAGCTTGAGCATCCGGGACCATCATTGTCTGTAAATATGTCGATGTGGTATGTATGTACAATTGAGTGTGTGAGGTTACATTGAGGAAACCGTGATTGTGATATAGATAGTCCCACTCAGCATGATGATAATAAGTTGTATGCAGAATAAATACTCATGCTCACCCATCTCGTGTTCAACACCCCCTCGATCCTGCAGCGATCAGGCCCATCATCTTCTCTACCTGGGTCATCGTCGGCCTTAGCGGCGGTATCGCATCCCAACACCGGTCCAGCGCGCCCCAAAACGCCTCCTCCTGCAGCTCCGTGAACCGCATGTCCGGTACAGGCGGCGCTCCACGACATGGCCGGACACCGCGCAGAATGTCGATCGTCACCGCTCGGTCGTTGCGACGGTGTGCGTATGGCAGTTCGTTCGTCGCCACCTGGTCCATTATTTTCAGTACATAAGATAGAAAGAAACAGAGAGGAATGCACTTCGAGACAGACACAAGCAAACGAAAACACGTCACTCTCGCGCGTAACCGGACAAGGCACCCCATCGTCTTCGACGAGCGAGAGGATCAGTTCGGGTGCCATCCAGCGCGTCGAACCGGCTAGCAAAGATGTCTCAAGCTGTTGAGCAGCGCGCAACGTGCTGTCCGTGATCGAGAGCTCCTCGACGACCGTCGACAACCCAAAGTCGGAAATAAGGGCGTGTCCCTCGTCACTGATGAGGATATTGGTCTATAGAAACACCAGGTCGGTCCACTACGGAATGCGCAAGAAAAAGAGGACGCACGCCTTTGAGATCCCCATGGACTACGACGGGCTTCATGTGGTGGAGGTAGCGCAAGCCGGACGCGATCTGCCGTAGCTACAAGGATGTGGCGAGGCAGTTCGTGAATGCGATGCCTTTGCCTTTTTGTACGTCGCCGCTTACCAACGATAATCGATCGGTGCGGACGTCCTCCCGCTGAATGTACTGCATGATCGTGCCGTTGTTGCACCACGGTGACACCATCGCGATGGAGTGCACCGATTGAATGACGCCGAAAAGTGGGCAGATGTTCACATGTTGTAGGCGATGCCAGGCAGCGACCTCCGCTTTCAACCTCTGACGCACCCTCCGGTAAAGCAAAGAACCAACAGACCATCGATCCACGCACCTTCAATAGCTTGTCGCGCACGTCACCCACCACGCTCTGATATTGACGCAGAAACTTGAGTGCCACCTGAACACAAGCCAGTTCAGTTCAAATTCCATCTCACAATTCGAAGAGGACAACCTCGACGCCCGACGACAAAAACGCACCGTTTTCGACTGCCCCACCGCGTTCGTCCAAATCCCCTTCCAGACGTCCGAGAACCCACCATGACAGACCGGGTCTTGTCCGACCTTAGACACTTCGTCAGTCAGGTCAATGAGCAGCACATTGCCCTTGATGAGCAGCGTCTTGGAGACCTGTTCCAGCGTCGCCTTCTGCCGCGCGCGTTGCTTCAGTCGCGCATAGTCGACGTGTTCAGAAATCCAGCGGCATTCATCGTAGTTGGCGAGCGCTTGGACGAGTGAAGGGAGCGAGGAGAAGTAGAGGTGAGTAGGGTTGCGCTGCAGAAGGGAGGCATTACGCAGGTGAACGTCCGAGCGTGATTCCATGCCGACGTCAATCCAGACGGCGCCGTCACTGGCGCTTCCCTTCAAAATCAATCCATTATGATCGTGCCCCGGGAGATCGATATGGACGGTGGCATTGGTTCTGGAGCTTTGCACTGCAGACACAGGCGCACCGTATTCTTGATCTTGATCCTGAACGCCGAGTATGTACAATGCCAACCTCGGCATCACCGGAAACAGGAGATGCGCCGACGACCTAGAATGAAAAGCAAAAGTCAGCTGGCGCAAAAAGCCAATTATGACACCCACGGGTCCCTCCCAAAGTCCCCATCCAATGAAGCGAAACACGCATCAGGGAGCACAAACTGCTGTTCCTCGGACGCAAACCCGAAACAGATCTCCGCGTCTAAAAATCGCCAACAATCGAATTCCTGGAACCGATGATGCGCCTGCTGGCGATCGCGACCGAAATCCCTGACGTGATCCAAGAACGCATGAAAGATTCCCAAGATAGC
>JBBPNU010000475.1:0-16694 GCA_038091055.1 Leccinum angustisporum
GCTCCCCCTCCGCCCCCGCCCCCGCCCCCGCCGCCTCTTCCTGGTGGCATGGTGCCTCCACCACCACCTCTTCCACCTCCCGGACCCGCGATGCACAACAGAAGCAGACCAAAACAATCAGGACCGCGATTGAAGCCCTTCTTCTGGAACAAGTTAGACAACAATTCCATTGGGTCGACCGTGTGGTCGGAACCGTTGCTCGTCCCGGAATTTAAGATGGACGATCTGGAGGCGACGTTCACGATCGATGTTACGCCTCAAACACCGTCGCGGATAACCAGTTCTGCTGGGAAGCAGCACGTGACCACGCTTTTGGAGACTACGCGGGCTAATAATATGGGTGAAGTTGGATGCTTTGATCGATGTTGGGCATCTTGCTGATTCCCTTTCTGTTTGTCGGGCGACAGCTATCATGATGTTTCGATTCAAGATCAGTTATTCGGCCGTTCGACAAGCCCTTCTTAACCTGGACGATTTGACGCTATCGATAGATGATCTAATGGCAGTAAGTAAGCAGCTGCCGACCACCGAAGAAGTTTGTGGACCCTTTCTTACGTCTCTACAATCGAGTCTGATGCTTGTTGCCCAGATAACTCGAATAAAGGATTTTAGCGATGTCACAAAGCTTGCGAAGGCTGACCAGTTCATGAGGTCTATCTATAGCTACCGTATTTCGTCTGAGATTGTGGTACTGAAGTTCGTCCTCCTTTCAGATGATGACTATTCCCAGGCTCCCGCAATGGATCGAGTGCATGATTTTCCGCCAGAGATTCGAGCTGGACGTGGAGGAGATCCGCCCTGACCACAAGACCGTGCGAGACGCTTGTCGGGAACTTCGAACTTCCGAACTGTTCAAGAAAACGTTACAGGTGATGCGTGCAAGATACTTGTTGATAGTAAAACTATTCTGATGGTAGGTCAGGCTGTTTTGGCCGTAGGAAATAAGTTGAATGGTTCTTCGTTCCGTGGTGGTGCCCGTGGTTCCACCACCATAACCACCACCACATCAACGAATGACACGACCTGGAACCACGACGCGTCGCTGACTAGGACTGACAACTTGAACGGCGTACCAACGCGACGACGACACGTCGACGAATGACGCAACGGCACCACCACCACCACATCGACGAACGACACTAGCACGGCGCGATACGCGACGACGACGACGGTGAGCAGGTCTCTCCTCGTCCTCGTCCTCCCTTGCTCACCCCCAGACGACCCCATCATTGTGAGTTTCAAAACTTGCATCACATCACGTCCTCGTCTCTTTACTCAAATCAAATAGACGCCCTCGGAACCAGAATCACTGCAATCTGCGGACAATGGAGACACGGTGAAGGTCCTACATGAGACGTTTGATCGTCAAGGTGTGTTGATTAGCTGACTGACTCGGCCTGCACCGTACTATCGTTCATTTCCATCAGCAACCAGCATTACGAGTCTCGAAACACCTATTCAGCGACACCTTGACCCACTCGCCGCATCAGGCGAGGAAAGACACAACCTCAGCTAGGGAACTGCACGGGTAAACCTGTGGGTACACCCCACGGGTGTTTATTTTTTGACATACGCTATCATACTGATGACGATGCACATGCACACCGTGACACACACGCGACGTCCGAGTCGACCACTGTGACCTCCCCTCAAACGCTCCCTCACACGCAACCGTGACGTCGACGCGGCCGACAACAACAACGACCACAACGACGAACGACGACGATTGATGCGCGGGGGAAACGGTGGAGCGGACGTAGACGACGATTGCAACAAGGTGCGTCCCCACTTCTCCCTCTCTCTCTCTTACCTTCTCCCGCCTCTCCCCCTCACCCTCACCCTACACCAGGCCCTGTCCACGCCCACACGACGACGCGCCATCAAATGGCGACCACGACGTCGTTGCAACGGCCACGACGACGGGGAAGACAGGGAGATGGCAGCGACGCCACGACGAGGACAGGGAGGAAGGGGAGGCGGTACGGCGTCGGCGAACGGCGACCACGAGGACGTCGACACGGCGTCATTGCAACGGCAACGACGACGACATCGACGACTACGCATCACCACGATACGACGAGGACGGGGAGGACGGGGAAACGGGGGGAACGCAGCGACACCGCCGTGACACCGCGAGACGACGAGGCCTCGTCGTCATGTCACGATGAAACAACGAGGACAGGGAGGATGGGAAGGCGATAAGACGATGACACCGTGGACCGCGACCACGACCACGACGTCGACACAGCGAAGTTGCAACACGACGACAACGACGTCGTCGCCGCGGCACGGTGACACGGCGAGGATGGGAGAACGGGTAGGCGCGACACCGCAACACCGCAAGACGACGACTTCGGGGAGGAAGGGGGAGATGGCCCGACGAGGATGATGAGAAAGGGACCGTGACAGGGATGGATAGGGACGAGACAATACGCACGTTAACGACGACGCTCGCGCATCAACGAACACGGTGAGACGCGATGCGACGACGGTGATTGTGTCACATCATGATGGTGCTATGTGGCTCCGAGTCTGTGATAGCTGTTCAGAAGACTGTCTACATATTGCTATGATGTGTGAATGCCATGCTACTACCTGCTACACAAGTGAATGTGGTTTGACATACTGCTATGTAGCTGTGTGATAGCTGCTCAGAAGACTGTCTACATAGAGTAGGTATATATTTTATAGTGCTACTATGTGATCCATAGTTCTATGTAAATGTTACACTATTTATGTAGGACTATATAGAGGGGGGAAGTCTACAATGACTACAGTTCTAGATAGAACTACATAGTACTCCATATTGCTACATAGATATGGTGAAATTTCCTGATGCATGTCATTTTGCCTGACACTTTCCGACATTCCGTGATTCACATCATGATTATGATGCTATGTTACCGTCCTTCTCCTTCTCCTTCCAATACAAATTGTATTTTATTGGTATCCAGGTAACTATAACCGGAAAGTTGGATATCCGATGATCGCTTCGTCGACGGCGGAGTTATCGCAGGGGAAAATTAATCGCCCCAGCGGGAACTTCCTCAGAGCTATGCTGGCCGCGACGGACGATCTTCATGAATTTCTCTTTCGCGAGAACTCGAAACGGAAATCACTGCGATCACCCGGCGCCCCGGGAAGTCATCGAGGTGGGCACCGCGAGCTCAGACTCCTCCACGAGGATCGTGGCTCGACTCCGGCCGTGATTTCGAAGTTTGAACGGTCTCATCGGATATCGGAGATAACTAAGACATCCAGGTTCATATTCATAACACTCTGAACGATTCGGAGCGCTTGCTTTCGTTGATTAGTAGTATATACTTGTTTCGGATTGATTCCGTGGTGAACTATTTCTCTGGCTACGATGATAATTTTGTCATCTCAGCGTGTTCGAACGGAACGAACTTATCACTTACAGTACCGCCTTACGGCTCTACTATCCAGAATGGTACCCATCCTCGGCACCGAATTTGGGGACTCGTATACCTTCATTGCCATCTTCCCAAATGCTCACCCGTACACAGGATGGAAGACGTCGCAGAAGGTATCGCCAAATTGGCGAACAGTTTGCTTGTGCACTGCCTTTTCACGATGAAGAAATCGCAGAATACAGTAGTAGGTGTCAGTCACTATTTCGCGACAATCTTGTATGCTTGCATCTAGTACACGTCGTTTGTTAGGGAGTTCCGAGTCACCGGCCCCCGCATTACTTACTCACGTAACGGAGACCCGCTGTTCCGGATCTAGACTGGTTTTTAAATTCAATTCAGAACTCGATATCCTATATCGGCAGCACGTTGTTTGTTGGGGAGTTCACCGACCGCAGTGGTTATGAGCTGGCGCAAACGGCCGAGAATGGATCAGTTACGATCTAAAAATGCACGATGGTAGCGCACCTGGCGAGATAACGGGAGCGGATGCGGAACCCTAACTTGAAACCGACCGTCTAATTAACTACAATTGTTGAATATTTGTAATATTTTAGTACGATCTCCCGATCTCCTTCAGAGCGGTGCAAAGCGGTTCTGCACATTCGCACGTTCAGCGGTCCACCCTTGGTTATGACTGCGACTACCAAGTAAGTTGTAACAGCAACATTAACGGGGATGAACAAGATCCCTCGTCACAAATCCCGACCTCCACTGGCAGCGGGAGAGCATCAACTCACCAGATATTTTCACTACCGCCGTTCGTCGTTGCCCGCAATGCACAGTGCGCAAAATTTTATCGCTCTCCAATCACTTGAGGACAAGAGAAATTTTGGTTGATTCGTTCAGAAATCATCGAGTCAGGGTCCCATCAGTCCTGCCACAGAGGACCCGATCACGGAAGTCGTCAACGCCTTATTCCGGACGCAACTCCAGGAAACCGTCCGCGGGGACGACAACAACCCAACTTGAAGCAGCATAAAATGTCGGGCCGCCCGGCGCAATGTATGCTGCTTACTCAACTTGGCTATGGGGAAAGTCCGACAACCTTTCCCACTTCAAGTTGGCTTCCCACTCAGGCTGGCAGTTGACTGGCAGATTCCCAGATCTTGCAGATCTTGTTAGTACGATCTTAGGGACCAAAGAACCGGCCCTCATGCTGTAATACGTGACCGTCACTGACGGAAGTCACATATAAATACTCCGGTATTTATATTGTTGTACGTGTAAGCCTCACAAACGAATCCCGTGCGGCAATCGTCATGAAATCGGCATCAACAACGTTTACGCTGGGCCCTGGGGAACTACTCCCTGCCATACTTCGTGTCCCTCCCTACACTGCTGACTCACCACCTCAATCCTCTGCTTCATCTGACGACACGAACCCTTCTGACCACTCAGAACTATTCTCACCATATAATGAGCCTTTCCAGAGAGCCCCTACAATCATGGTAGGTCCCTAAGTTTTATTGGAGAATGAATATATCTGTATTGATAATCTACCATTAGACATTAGCTTCAGTTCCGTCCTTTCTGCCATTGGAGAACGTTATGGAGCAGTTCAAAGAGTCTATGACAGAAAAGCTGGTGATGGCAAAGTTACTACTCCGCATACAAGAAACGTATGAAGAACGTGAAGAGCTTCTACGTCGACACCTGAGCCAAGATGACATTAATCGGTTGTTATCTGAAAACAATCTACCGGAACCTGCAACCGTGAGAGCGAAGTACCTCCGTGCCGTTTGCGGGCATAGTTTGCGGTCATTTTCTGTTCACAATTGCCGTGTAGGTCATTCATGGATACTATTGTCGCCACGCTGATAGGATGACCGCTTAGGCATGAATGCATGTGCTCTAGCTCTTTCGTGAATCGTTGCAATGTTGTTATTTCATAGTTTGTAGCTTGTATCAGAGCTGAACGTTAACTCTTTGTTTCACGTAGTGGTGTACGAGCTTTCTGTAGCCTTTTCGTTTGATGTAATAACTTAAGTTTATTCTTCTCTCAGACCATCCGGGTATAGCGTTACTATTTCATGTTTTGTTTGCCGTGAATGAAATTTAATGACTTGAAGCGTGACGTGACTCACTGAAGCGATCGCGAAAGTACTTCAGTAACGTTAAATTACAGGGGAGCCACTGACAAGACACCCCGTCGTCGCGTACTTCATCTTGCCGAACTCCAGGAACTACTTACACACATCGCGGTGCCCGGTATGTACTAGTGCGTTTGGCTGCCATCGAATTCTCAGATCTCAGATACTAGGTGGCGGCGGTGCCGCTGGAGACCTTGCTTGCGTATGGTTATAACACAACTATGTAATTTCAAGCACGACATATCATTTTTAACACTGGCATGTAGCCAGCATGAATAGAATGAAAAAAAATGATGTCCATCTGCCGCTGCTCGAGTAATACCTCTGCAAACTCGGAAAACGACCCACAGACTTCATCAGGTGGTGATTCATTTGACCTCAATCCTTTGTTTCCTGGTCGATACTTAACAGTTTTCACTACCAATTTAAACAATCAGTGTACGGGGACAGGTCTTTCAAACCATTAATTCGTGGGAATGTCAAGGTCTGCCCAGATTCCACAGATCCGGGCCTGCATCCGACAACAGGATCAGTTTACATGCCACATTGGTCTCATTGTGCTCGTGTTTAGTGTATGACCAGTGGTGACTTCCCTTTCTGCCTGGGTCCAGAACCCTCCTACCTTGTTGCCATTATTTCTAAACCAACCACGAAATGTGGACGTCAACGGTTCGGCGAAACCTTGTTGATAACTTCAACTTTCCGTCGGCCTGAAAGTCACTATTGATCCAACTAGAACAACGATCACCCACCTCAAAATCTTCCAACCGTCGACAGTCAGAACGTACCCAGCCATGGTCTTGTCGTAGGGTAATGGGGTCTAAGAGGGTCTTTCGTAAGTCATCAAAGCTTGCTTTCACTGACATGCACCATTTCAGTCAGGTAGACTGTTCCCGCTGATGCAGCGCTCATTCACGCCACTAGCAACTTTGTTCCTCCTTCCGTCGAACGTGATTCTCGTTCGTCAATCAGTTTTTTTCTTCGTTCCATCGCCGGTTCGCTTGCGCATTACCCATTTCGCGCTGACTCCTACGACATCCATAGGTCATGCCGTATTCCCTACAAACATTCCCGAAGCATTCAACAAGATTTTACAACATGTCCCTTCTCTTTCTCCATTCAACGGTCGTTGCTTGCACTGCGCTCTGGGCATTCGTCAAGTTGATCCGCATGTCGCGCCAGCGCCTTCGCACTACCAGACTCAAGGGCCCCGAGAGTTCCAGCTTTGTATACGGCGTCGGAAAGATGACTTTTGGCGTTGCCGACCCAGCCTCTGTATATGAATCGTGGGCTCAGCAGTACGGAGCAGTGTATGAAGTGCCTTCCACCCTGGGGAGCCGTAGAATCGTCCTTTGCGATCCAAAGGCTATCGCCCACTTTCACGCCAAGGATACTTGGACATATGTTCGGACTCCCCTGTCGAAAGTGGCTCTTGAACAAGGGGTAGGTCAAAGCTTGAAAATTATGTTCTTCCGCGATGTTTGATGCCATCATAATAGTTCGGCGATGGTCACAATGCCAACGATGCAAGCGAGAATGATTCAGATGCGGCGGACTCTGGACACAGTCGGACTCACTCCAAGAAACGCTCCCGGCGGGCCCGCCATGACCGTGACTCAGACGGCGACAACGCTGACGTGACCAGCAAGCGTCTACACCGGGAACTACGGGACAATCATCCGGACTCTGGACACCGTGACAGTCGGACTCACTCCAAGAAACGCTCCCGGGCCCACCAGGATGACCGTGACTCAGACGGTGATGTCGTCGATAACGTGGCTAGCAAGCGTCTACGCCGGGAACGGCGGGACGATCATCCAGACTCTGGACACACTGAGACCGTGACTCACTCCAAGAAACGCTCCCAGGCCCGCCAGGATGACCGTAACTCGGACGACAATAACGGTGACGTGACCAGCAAGCAGGCTGCACATTGCGGACGGCAGGACCATCATCGGGACTCTGGACATGGGAGTCACTCCAAGAAACGCTCCGGGGCCCTCCAGGATGACCGTGACTCGGACGGCGACAATGTCGACGATGACGTGACCAGCAAGCAGGCTTCACATCGCGAACGGCGGGACCATCATCGGGACTCTGGACATGGGACTCAATCCAAGAAACGCTCTCGGCCCCGCCTGGATGATTGTGACTCACTGGCAGACGACAATCTCGATGACGGCACTGACACGGAGCATTCACGCCGGGAACAGCGGGACAGTCGGGTGGCCCAGGCCAGTGGGAGCAAACGTCCAGGCAATGCTACTAGTCGCTCCAAGACCATCAAGAAGCGCTCCCACAAGGATACTCAAGTGGTAAGGTTTCGTTTAGTGATGGAAGATGAATCGATAACGTTCTTTAGGACTCAGAGAGACTCACAATCACGGTCCCAGGTGGTGCCACTGGCAGGTCAACACAGAAGCGCACATCCCTCCCCCCAAAATTCAAGTCCAGGACAGTCCAGGCTGTCGATGAGTGCGTTCCTGATGAGCATGAGTCGGATGAGCATGAGCCGGATGAACACGAGTCGGAACTTACCATTTGCCCCGAAGAAGGTTACCGTGATGTTATTCCAGAAAATCCCTCAAGGACACTCGCTTCCATGATACAACGTGCAGAACGGCTCATTCAGTTGCCTGGGGGTCATGATTCTGTCGGTTTCGCAAGGCTTTCGATCGATATCTGCAACGCACTGCGCAAAGTACACGCTCGCGAGGAACATATCCAGCGCTCGACTCGAGAGGGGTGGCCCCTTAAATTCGCATGGGAGGAACTACCTGAGCGCGTCGTGCAAATGAAGAAGGACATCTTGGACCTCGACCATCACCCATCAGCCAGGAACAAGTGTCTCGTCCATACCTTTTTCCTCAAGGAACTCGAGAAGGCTGGGCTCGGTCGGGACTATGTGAAGCTGTCAAAGGGGCCAGCTCCAATGGCGTTGTACCAGATCGCTCAGCCGGGCTAGTAAGTATCAAAAATGTTCATATTGTCACCAATGACTTCTATGCTCTTCGCAGTTATGACCCAAAGGGTGCTGCCATTATCGAGGGCGCACTGATGCAGATCGTCAGTGTCATCGACCGCCAGGACAGCACAATTGCGCCTCGATTCACGCGGTACTTTCTTGTACCGTACACTGCTGCTCGACTGATCGCCAGCGACCTCAACTGTGATCTCCAACAAGGTTTCGAGTGCATGCGATCGAGCCGCGAAGCAGGGAACGTTCTGCAAGGCTCGGAAGATGACAACCTCGACCCCGAACTCGAACGTATTTTGCAAAATATCAATGATCCACGGCGAAACTCAGCACGGCACTCTGAAGGCAACCTCCAGTGCTCGCAAACCCCTCAGCCCCGCCAACGTCCTCAGCCCCGCCAATACGGGGCCAACGCACTTCACGCCGACTTCACGAGAAGTTGAAGGGAACTTCGACCACATGATGGCATGTCGTGACTCGGAGTTGACTCACACCTGGCTTTGAGGCCACAATTCTAGTATTATCTTACCCTCTACTACGTAGCTTTGTAACTCTGTTCATGTGCATCCGTACTGTCGCAAATGTATCACTGAAATCAATGAAGAGGCGTGAACCTTGAAATTAGTGACTTTTGACATGATAAACGCACACAATCACACTGGTTGTTACAGTGACTATCATACGAGATTTAGGTGCAGGAACAACTGATAATCTAAGGTGGTTTGTCAACGAAATTCATATACCAAATCGCGTATTTCAGTGAGTTCGGGAAGCACTGAAATTCAGATCAAACACACTAAAAAATGGTGCGAAGGGGACTGAAATTTGAATCAAAATACTACGATTATTGTACTCTTTGCTTCCCACAGTGCCGCGGTCTCTTTTGGGCTGACGGTGAAAGTCACAAAAGGTACGAGCTCAGTCCGCTGTGGTGAAGAGGGACCTGAATTGTTTTGTTAGGCAACGCAAGTCGTTGACTCCTGCCTTCCGAGTCGGTGTTCCAGCGATTCGGAAGTTGACGCCGATATACTATGATTCGGCGCACAAGGTATATACTGCCCCACAGGCTAGCGGGAAACAACGAAACACAGAACGTACTATTCCACGAACCTGTCGCGATTTTCGTGCCATCTGCTGAAACGTCCACCGCATTCACCGGCTTGTCGTGTCCTTTGAATTCCGTCACCTTTTCGTGTGTTTTCGCATCCCAGACAATCACTTTACCACTCCCCGTCCCACACACGATCCACCTGCCATCTTGTGTGACTGCCATGTCGAAAATAACACTCCCAGCGTCAATTGGCTTCCCCACCTCCTTGCCATCCTTCACTCGCCATCGTTGGATTTTCTTTTCAATTCCCCCGCTCACGACATGCTCCCCATCAGCAAGAAAAGCGACCGAATATATCTTATCTTGAGCAATGATTTCGATTGGATTCGCGTCAGTTGCGACATTGGAGGTGGATCTTTTTCCATTCGATTCCTGAGCATCCGTCAATACCTCTCTTTCGTTGGTCGCCTGCTGACCACCGTCCAAGGGAAGTGGGCTGTCCGCCCTACTCGGCTCTATTACTCTCATCAGCACCGTTCATCGATGGCGTTGCCTACGTACTACTCACCATTCCTCTTTCTTGGGCGAAACTTGGAAAACATACTGGGTGGGGTTCGAGTAGTACAAGGAGAATGTCTGGTCGTTCACCTTCGGTACGCCTTTATCGCCTGACATACACGTGCACCCTCGTTCACTCTCACGCAGGTACCCTGTGCCCTGGGCGCTCGCCTTCATGCGTACCATAATATCGCTATCGTGGTATCTAAGCAAGATACCCCACCTATCAATCGAGGATCCCGAGGATTGTTTCTCTCCATTTTTTCGTCAGATGTTCTCCCGGCCTCACTATCTGATTATTATCTCGCAGAACTGAAATAGCAACGTGATCCTCGAACTGTAGACCAACTTCCATTGACGTATTCAAGAGACAATTCTTCTATGTTGTACACGTTCGTGGATCCTCCTTCCGATCGTGTGCTCCAAATGCACTAACCCTTGAACACCATCAGAGGATCTCAGACTCGACACGCGCTCACATTTTCACATACCCTCTTCCTTTCAACGACGACGACGATCCTGAAGATGGAACCACCGGTATGAGGCATGTAGAGGACAGAGAGCGCGGAAGTGAGACTCGGAAACGATAGGTAATGCATCTGCACGCTTTCTAGGCACATTCTTGAGAACACGTACGATGGTCGAAATATTGAACGACGGACAACACTCAGTGACGCCATCCTCACAGGCAACAATTGACAGCTGGACCGTTCCACTCTCCCTCCCACTCTGGCCAACCTCCAACATTCGAGTTGCGATTACAATTGCCTGTGTTCTACATATTTACACATTATGCGTACCACCACCCAAATTAAGATCCCCAGAATAATCACCGCCTCATCCACCCGCACTTCTGATACGTCCAGCATCTCCCGTTTTTGCTCCCACTCCGCCAACACCTCCCGTTCCATGCGCGTCAACAGACTTGGGTCCTGAGCGACATCCGTGCGCTCGTTTCGTCAGGACAGCCTTGACGTTTGTCTTCTGCTCCGCTCGTCGACGCATGTCAATGGTGAACAGTGTCTTGTACGCGAGGAGCGCCGAGTAGGTTTTTGTCAAGTCGACGTGGCTACAGAAATAAAGCCACTGAGCAACAGATTTATGCACGTTTGCTGATATGACTCACCAAAGATAAAAAGATCGCGTCGGATTGCGGTCTGTGCGAAGTGTTGATATCGAAAAGTCGGAAGAGAACGCGAACGACAACGGTCGGACATCCCTGTCGGCCATCATCGCTACTTTGGCTATCTATGACCAAGGCATGATAACGGTTGCGTTTCTGTCGAAAAGAGAACACCCACTTGTTTTTGACTATCGTCCCATGCCGTTCCCTCATCACTGCTTCTAATGCACGTCTCCTCACCCGTTTGCTAATGGTATCAAACTCAACGTTGATCTTGCTGTCTCCGAGACTAACGTGGGACGCCGCTTTACCAACTGGAGTCAGGCCAAGAGGCCAAGGTAGTTTTTTATTGATGAAAGGACGATAGTTTTTTTGGAGGTAGTCGCGAGTCCTTCTGACAGATTCCCGTTGTCGGGTATATGCACCGCAATAGCCGCAATAGAAGTAAGGTCTACAAGTGCATGAGAAGTCGAACCTCTGTGTGTAAGCACAGGTGAACTGACATACTTGAGCGCATCTCGGAAATGGACTGTTGTTTCAACTCGGTCGCTTTCAGGGTGGCCCTCATAGCTATGGCGGCACTGAGGTTGAACTATTCCTCTACAGCGCTCCCGATGAGCTACATCTACATACTTCATCAACATTAGGATCAAGGCGCGTGGGTTGCGGGAACGTACCTTGTTGCGTATGTGGATGTTCAAAGTTCACTCGAAAGCAGACGAAACGATCACGAAATCGCTCTGGGCAAGCAAAATCCACAACGACCTCCGCCGTTTTGGTCTTCTGCAACGGCAGCCAGGCAGAGGTTCAGTCACGCCCAAGTGCCCCACTGAGATGGACAACCCAACCCTTACTTGGTCGAGTGCGCACTCGGTTGTTCCTTCGCCGCGTAGGATTGCGCCGTTCCCTCATCACTGCTTCCAATGCACCTCTCCTCCGAGTCATCCGCTTGCTAATGGTATCAAACTCGACGTTGATCTTGTTGTCCCAGAGACTAATGTGATACGCCGCTTTACCAACTGGAGTCGGGTTGTCGGCCCAGGCGCTAGTTTTTTATTAAGGAGAGGACGATGATTTTTTGGAGGTTGTCAGGAGTCCTGACAGATTCTCGTCGTCGGATGTATGTATCTCCAATAGCCGCGATAGAAGTACTAGGGTCTACAAGTGGATTGAAACCAATCAAGGTTTCCTTGCAAGATGATTAGCACGTCGACTGAGTCGGTGTGCACCACATTGCTGGACGAGATAATCCTAAATCGATTAGGCTACTATGATATATAACTCGGTGATAAGCAACTCGAGCAAGTCTTTCCCACTCCGGGTCTCTGCACACTCCGGCTTGTCTCACTCTCACTCTCGACGCTCCAGATCCCGAAACCACAACTCAGTGATAAGTAACTCGACTCCCATCGTAAGTCACTAGATGTCATAAGGCACAGACACCACACCGTTGGTACTTACAACGTCCAGAAGTTCCTTTTGGTACTACAACAGACTCTCACATAGCCATCTTCGTTCCCATTCCATGCGTCGCGCTTCAGCATTACAATTGGTCCAAAAAAATACCGAGTCGAGGTCGGATACAATCACAATGTAAGGATAATGAAAAATATCCTCCAGCCATCGTCGGTCAGTAGTTCTATGCCATGACTTGCTCAGAGCACTGTCTCTTCCGTATCGGCATCAATCTCATGAGCCGCCACATCACATCAGGCTAAAGGTGCCTGGAATGCACTCATCGAGTCGAGCAGTGGAGATAGCGCTGTCATCGAAGTACAAAACTGGTGAGCGGCCCATCTGCTGACTGTAACCAACACATTTTGCTGACACTTGTCAAGGATCAATTACATCTCGTAAGCTTTGCGTCTTTCCATCTTTTTTATAGTTGAACGTGTTGTGACAGCCTCGATACTATCGGTCTTGCCGGTTTCTCGCACGACTTTGGAGCCCTCGATGGGAAACATGCCCCTGTCACCCAGATCTTCGACAGCTTTAGCTCACCCTCCGCTTCACCATTGAACGTTGGCTTTAATCTTTTGGCACAGGCGTTCCCATTTCTTGTGAGGCTACCCACGCGGCGCACGAGGATGGTGTCGAAGTTGACCGATGCAATGGAGGAAATTCTGAATGTTTTGTTGGTCAGGACGAAGAAGGACTTGGATATGGATTCGGTCGGCGAAAAAGAGGAGAAGTCTGTCATCGGGTTGCTGAGTATGTTTTCCGTTTCTGGAACAGGACGAGTCATTCACATCTACAAAATAGTCAAGGGGGAGGGCGCTGACTCAGAGTTCCACTTGTCAAAGGAAGAAATGCTCGCGCAGGTGAGCTAAATGTGGACCAGTATCGGTGTTTTCTCATGGTTCACCATAGATGAAAGTTCTACTTCTCGCAGGTTACGAGACTACCTCCAGTGAGTTCCTGTCCTACTTCCACAGATTGCTCGTGACTCATGTCCACACCAGTTAGCTTGACGGTAATATCATTTACGCGATTCAAATCCCAATGCTTACACCTCCAATTCCCAGTGGGCTCTGATTGAGCTGTCACGCAACCCCGACGTCCAGACCAAGCTACGAAATGAGCTCCTGGAGCATGGTTCAGATCCGACGTACGACCAACTTGCCAACGGGCTTTTCTACCTGGAAGCTGTCGTCCACGAAATTCTCCGCATTCACGCCCCGATCCGTGAGACTATTCGTGTAGTACGTCTATCTTCATACACATATATCTACCCTCACTCTGACGTTGCATGGAATGGTTTGTAGGTTGGGGAAGACGACATCATCCCTCTCGCTGAACCCACTCGCACGCGTTCTGGCCAGTTGATCGAGAATCTGTCCGTCGCCAGAGGAACTGCTGTTGTCGTTCCAATAGCGACCATCAATATGTTAAGTTCCATCTGGGGAGAGGACGCCAAGACGTTCAAACCCGACCGATGGCTCGAGGACGAGCACGGTCACAACGGGATCCCGAGCAAACTCAGAGAGATCCTGGGACACCGTCATCTCCTCACGTTCGCGGACGGTCCGAGAACGTGCATCGGGAAAATGTTCGCGGTCACCGAGTTCAAGGTAAGCTACTCACTGTTTGTTTCCTAGTCAAGTTCAGGCTCTGATCTCCGTGCAGGCCGTGCTATCCGTGCTCGTCAAAAACTTTGTGATCGAGCTGTCCGATGGGCGGGATATGAAGATCGAGATGGGCAGAGGGATCCTCCCGAGGCCGCGCGTCGCTGGTGAGGAAGCATGCCGAGTGCCCCTCCGCGTGAGGCCGTATGTTGGATGAAGGTCTGAGACTGTTCGTCGTTTTTTCTTTTCTCAAATCTCTGCATGCACACATGTTGTCTCGCTTTTATTTTCATTTTTTTGTTATGAAGATCGTAACACGTCCGAATCTCAGACCATTAATAGTGGTGATATCCTTGATCATGGACAGGTCGCCGAGTTTGACGAGCCTGGGGTGTTGTTGCGGATAAGACGGGATGACGTTGGAGGCTGGGCTGGTGGGAGCAGTGTAGGAGGGTGAAGGTAGGAATGGAAATGGAAACGGAAACGGAGAGGCGGAGGAGAAGTCGGAGGACTAGCAGTAGAAGGAAACGAGTAAGAAGTGAAAACGAGGATGCTAAATGTCGTAGCTAGCGAAAAGACTACTGATTTTCTCGAACTTCTGGATCGTCCTGGATCTAGGATGGAAATCTGTTTCTTTCTCAGTCGCGTGTTGTCAAGTAATCTTCGCGGCAAAGGAATGCCTACTCCAACTGCTCGGAAGATTGCAACTTCCTTCCATCTTCCGCCCACCTGTTTAGCACTGCTCCAGATCCAATATCAGCCCGACAACCCCATGGCCGAGCAGGTGATGTGAACTTGAAGGCTTACTGATTGCAGCAGCCGAACAAGTACCAATCCATCTGTTGGTCTCCATTGTAGATGGGCCGTATCTAGTATTGTGGGCCTGCCGCCCTAGGCTCTCTTTGTTCTTTTCTCTCAGGGAGAATACTTCAAAGAGACTCGGACAACAAAACCGAGAATAGCTCCATCAGGCTATACATCGTGGATTGCAACGACTTATCTGCAAGTCACATATTTGATTAATGCTTTAACTTGAACCTGAGACTCCAGTGGTACTGACGTCGACGTCGGATGAGAGGCGCAGGTTTGAGACCTCCACCATGGCATCCAATTCATTCATAATACTGGTAGTAAGATCAAGAGACATCGTCCCAACTTTTTACACCACACGTTCAAGTTGAAATCTCGGAGATTTTCAACGAGGGCCGCTCGACGACCGCCGCCTCGCCACTTTCAAGTGAGTGCTTGTGTCTGCGGCCTTGCCATGAGGTCCAGCGGCCGCTCATTCTAACCATACAGTAACAACAAAGAGTCATACGGAAACGAGAGATTCAGTTTAGTCACCAATCTTTCTCGCAACGCGCGCCCTGGGAAAGAAGCCTCTCCCCGCAGGCTCGATGCTACTAGGCAGTTCAAAGACAAAGGTCCAGTTACCTAACACGGACCCTTGAAGCTGTGAAGATCTTGTGTACCAAAGAAGCAGCGGGGCCACTGGCAGTTGTGACTCAACGCCAGTGAGCGCACCAAGTCCAAGTTCCCAGTGGAGGCTGGCCTGCGGGCACCGTTTTCCCGTTAAGAATGATGGCCGACGCCAGGCTAAGTGTTGATAACGTAATAATGTAGTACGTCAGACTGCATCTTTACCTAAGATTAATATATCTGTAAATCCGGCCCGAGCACGGTCAAGTTGTGAGCCTCTTCTAAGAATTTAGAAGTTGTGTTCAAAATGCAGTGTGGCTTGCTCATAATGCAAATGCATGACCCAGGCTGCGACACAGAGGAGGAGCCGCATCACTTGCACGGTTGACCGTATGAGTCGGAGTGTGTTGATAATCTCGAGATGTGATTGGATGATGCGTCCCGACTGTGTCCTGCCGAGTAGCCGGCCGAAAATGGTATTACGGATAGAGGCACATTGTAGCAGGCAGGTCGAGGCAAGTCATACGAATTGACTCAGCCCACGCACGGCCCGAACTGTTTCGTGGTTGTGACTTACCGCACAAAGTTGACTGTGCTCTCGAACGCGGCACGATTCGTGACTCGTCGACTACGAAAATCATCGGCCCCGTTCAACGTCGAAAACGAATTTCGGTCGAATAAAAGTTCACCGCCGTCCGCAGTACATAGTATATAAACCATTCCTTCATATTCCTTCAAGCCTCACGCAGCAACTGATTCTCCTACGTGAAGCCATTATTTCTAAACCATGGAGGTATTCCCTACAAACATTCCCGAATCATTCAACAAGATTCTACAACATGTCCCTTCTCTTTCTCCTTTCAACGCTGTCGTTGCTTGCACTGCGCTCTGGGCATTCGTCAAGTTGATCCGCATGTCGCGCCAGCGCCTTCGCACTACCAGACTCAAGGGCCCCGAGAGTTCCAGCTTCGTATATG